>JAEMWC010000225.1:745000-762500 GCA_016490735.1 Pachyseris speciosa
TCTGATGGAAGAGATGCGTGATGGAGACCCATTTGTTGGTTCAATGCACTGGATGATTGTAGCGCTTTCCAAAGATGGGGGGATTGTTGGGTGAAATCACATTAAGTACGGCCGCCACAATCTCACCAGTTCGCTGAACGTGTCGTTGTCTCGTACGAATACTGACCTCGCCCCCGTCCAGCCAATATCTTCCAAGCGGCTGAATTTGACATTGGTTCAGGAAAATGCTGAATGTGTCACTTGGTCCAACTGAAGAGCTTGAAGAGCCATTCCCTTCTCCGGTGGAAGAAACGGTACTTGCTGTCTCAGGAGAGAAATTGGGACTGTCATCCGAGATCTTTATACGCCCAACGCCAGCTGCCAGTTCTTCGGATCTGCCACTACTCTCTTCTTCCTTTATTTTCAAGGGGACATGCATTGTTTAGTAATTAGCATATAAAGGAAACATTGCTGTACCTTAGGATTGTGATGTTCGCGCAACATTTTACCAAGGTAAAGGTACTTTAACCAAGGTACTGAATTAATCGATATTACCTCTCCCTGTGCAGACTGTTCGCTGGCTTCCAAAGTATGCTCTGGCTTTTCTGATTGACTATCCCTGATAGCTTCAGGTGACTGAGCAGGTTCACTGGCCACCGCACTGGCAACGAGGTTGGCCAAATGCTCTTTGCACTGCCGGCAGATGGGTGTAAAATGGCGCATAACAAAAGACAACAACAATTATTTGCGAAATTTTTTTGGGGGGAGGGGGGGGGGGGGAGCAGGGTTGGCGCAGTGGTGAGAGCGCTCGCCTTCCACCAATGTGTCCCGGGTTCGATTCCCGCACTCGGTGTCATATGTGGGCTGAGTTTGTTGGTTCTCTACTCTGCTCCGAGAGGTTTTTCTCCGGGTACTCCGGTTTTCCCCTCTCCCCAAAAACCAACATTTGATTTAATTTGATTTGATTTGAGATTTGTAATTAGTAGGCGAAGAGCCACCTTGTGGAAGTACTACTAATAAATCGTTATTATTATTATTATTATTATTATTATATAACTTGATTTGATATTGGTAAGCCCTCCAACAATAGTCTTGAGGAAATCTAGCTATAACCGGCATCCCTTTTTTATGGACAAGAACCCATTCCCGCATATTTCGGACTCCCTCGCTCTATTTCGGACACCACAACTTGTTCATGAAGGTGTCCGCTATAAATGGGATCGGCTGTACTCAAAAAGACAGAAAATCATACCAGCAGTCTCTCGTTCTGTGAGGGATAGAAGAATAAAAACAAAACGCGGGGCAGCGTGAAAATCGCCGACCACCGCAAGCGATTTCACGCGCAGTCGCGTGTTGTTTTAGCTGGGCTATTCCTTAGCGGAAAGAGTAGACCGAGAAATCTCTCTTTCCGTTCAGGGATAGTCCAAGGAAACAAACAAGCGACCGCAAAAATCGCCTGTGGCGTGGAAACGTGACGCGCGTGCCGAACCTGCTCACTGCACTAGCGGCTCGACACGCAAGTCACGTTTCAACGCCGCAGGCGATTTCGCGCTCGCTTGCTTGTTCGTTTTCCTCGGTCCTCGAGTATCCCTGAGCGGAAAGAGAGACTGCTCGTAGTCTAAGGTGTTAAAATTTGACGGATACTGATCACGCTAACAAAGAATGTTTTTTCCAAAATGGTTTTTACCCATGAAATAATTCAGTAAAATTAGGAAACCGGAAGAATATAATAAAGGACCGATCATTTCTTATTCACAACGTGTCAATGTCTCCAACATGGCGGCCGTAAACCAGTGGAAACATCTATAGTTAACTTTGGCTCACTCAAAACACTTCTCTCTGCTAAACTTGAAAACATTCGCATAGATACTTCTCGTAACATATTGGTTATTTAAAACTAAAAAACACAAAGCGAATCGATATTTTCGGGTACGTGACAAGTTTCTCAGCAGCAATCCAGATGTCACCCATTGTGACAAAATCCGAAATTCAAACTGCTTTATTTTAAAAAGAAAGCGTGCTACCGAGCTGAAAACAGGCCAGCAGATATACTTTTAAAATGCCTTTAACCTGATGAAGGTAAAAACTCAAAAATTTTTAATTTTAGTTTTTTGTGACGTCACCCACCGAGCCTCTCCCGCATGCACATGTACGCACCCTAAAGTAACCGCGTAAACAAATTGCGGATAAGTTAACATGAACGAAAATCATTTATACAAATTTACCTAGAATATAACAACAATGTTAAATACTTAAGGGGGGCTACTGGTACAAGCATATTCGTGGCGCTCATAACATAGGCTGAATGCGCCTTTTTCAATCCATATTGAGCCTTTGGTGATGAGGATTTTCCCCTGTGGGTATCGATCCCCGCAGAAGTAGAAATCGAACACCGCGTCTTATTGCACCTCCACCTAGTTCCAAAAAAATCTCGATGTCGTAGGGACACTGTTATTTTTAAATGAGACTCTTCTGTCTCAGAAATGCCTGAAATAAAAATGCCGATTTAAATTTTAAAAAATGTCCAAATAAAAGATCGCTTTCGAGGATTTGTAAGGTCTAAAAGGAAACCACCTACCTGCTCGAGTAAGTAATAGCTTTGATTCACTGTCCACTACAATGTCGTCGCTGATTTTGCAATACACGAGGTGACTGTAGACATCTTTGCTACACTCGCCAATTGCAACACATTCCGCATTCGCGGGGTTAATTGAACTGGGGCAGCAGGAGGCCCTCACGAGGAGTGAATAGCCACAAGACGCCATGAAATGAAATGTAAACAACTAGCGACTCGATATCAATGCATGGAAGGTTTTTTTTGTATCAAAAGGTTGACTGAAAACTAGTATATCTAGCACGCACTTTGGGCTTACACCTCAAAACGCTAACACCTAAAAAAGGATTACATCTATTGACCTTTGGCCAGGTCATGCCTCACGCAATCTTGCTCTTACATCATATCCTGGTTCTGTTCCGGAATGTTACTTCTGTCAATTTGTTTGCGGCCAGGTGCAGACAAATTTCGAGTAAACAACGTTATCACATGTCCAGCAAGCTGCATACATTACAGTACCAAACAACGATGGAGTGGGGGATTGTTTTGATCAGACAGATAATGGATAATTTTTGGAAACACGGTAAGGTTCATGTTTTGCATATGTTGCAGTTTCGATCGAGTCCGGACTGAAAACAAGAACGGTGTGTGTTGATCGAAGATCAAAAGCATAAAAACTATATAAAATTATTCTGCAAGCCCCTTAAGTAATTTTGCGAAGGTCTTATCCAATATTTCTCTCCATGAAAACGGTTACAATTTGCTTTGCGTAGCCAGCCGGCGGTTTGCGTCATAAATTCAGTCGGAGATTCTTGTCAAACTACTCTTCACATTTTGGTCTCTCGAGGGCGAAATTTTTCAGTGCCGCCAAACATATTTTAACGCAGTAATTTACAAAGGTTGTTCTTCAAAGCTGTTGTTATTTCATGTCCAAACTTGACGTACCAATTAGGTTTCTGTAGTGTGGAAGTTGGGTGAAATTTGCGATTTTTTGAAATGCCTGAAACTTGTTTCCTTCTAACGGCCAAATCATTCTCATTTCAACAGCTTATCCAAATTTTATTACTGTGTTATAAAGAGCTAAGGTGTGTTTATATTGTGTTTGTGTTTCATAAACAGACGACGCCGCGTCTTACCGTACGAGCGAGTTAAAAATGTGTTATTTTCCGCCAATTTCACCATTCGAAGGAGGCCAACATGCCGCGTTTTCAAACTTTCCCCAATTTCGCAAAATATAAAAGCTGTTGAAATTTTTAATGTCAGTTTTGAAAATACTTCGCTATAGAGGTTACTTGGGCAAAAAAATGAAGGAATTCGAAATTTCACGATTGACGCCCAATTCTCCACAATTTCAGACTTCGGCTCTTAATTCTCCTTGAAAGTTGTTGCTTTCCGGACCATGGGACTTGCGCAGATGAAGGAATAAACAGGGGTCAACATCTTCCCTGTCCTGAACTAGAGAGTGGTAAGTCTGTAGCCACACAGAAAATGTGCTGGTGTTAAAGGCGAATTATCTTCAATGTCCAGGTACAAGTAAGTCAACGGTCGATTGTTCAGCACTGCTTCTACTTCAGTTACCACAGTAACTATGTCAGGGAACGAGAGTTAAGTCTCAAGGGATGTTTTGAGGCACCTCTTCACCGAACCAACAAGTCTCTCGTAAACCCCTCCCCACCAGGGGGCTCTTTCGACGATAAACTGCAACCCATGGCAAGAAATGAGGGACATGAGGGGGCGGAGCCACTTCAGAGTAGTCTAGGGAGCTGTCAATTACCTTCTTTCTTTGGCGAGATGCTATTGGATGATCGTTGCTATAGAAATTCAAAATTAAAAAAAAAAGAAGATGACGACCCTGTCGAGTAATATACGGTTGTCTGCAACAGCGAAGAAATAAAGATTATGAAGAAAGTTTGTTATCTGGAAAATTTCCACTAATAAATAAATCGATTTTTGGCTGTTTAGGTGAAATATCGGACATTCTTAGCGTATGAGAGTGTACTGTACTTCGAACGATCACGGCGAATTGATAAATTGATTTCCTCCTGTTTAATTTTCCCGCTATCTCGCCGCAAGGATTTGTTGTCGTTCTCAGTCTTGTACCGAGGATGTCCATTAATTGTGAAAAGTGGAAATTTAAAGGAGTCTTTCTAAAAGTTTAAAATTTGGCTATTTTAAAGTCTTTTTACAGTCTTAGAAAGAGGTAATTTTTCAGAGGTCTTAAAACTGGCAGTTTTAAGAAGTCTTAAAGGAGTGATTTTAAGGAGTCTTAAAAGTGGCAATTTTAAAGAGTTTTAAAGTGGCAATTTTAAGTCTTAAATTAAAAGTGGTAATTTTAAGGAATCTTAAAAGTTTACTAAATTTATTTCAATTACTTTATTTTAAGGAGTGTTAAAAGCGGAAATTTTAAGGAGTCTTAAAAGTAGCAATTTTAAGGAGTGTTAAAAGTGGCGATTTTAAGTCTTAAATTAAAAGTGGTAATTTTAAGGAATGTCAAAAGTTTACTAAATTTATTTCAATTACTTTATTACGTAAATTTCCCAATTACGTTACCGTGAGTTAAATAAGGTGCTTTTGGTTATATTATTTTAGTATATTTTCAAAGCCTTTGGCTTTGGACAAACAAGTTTTTACAAAGTTTCATATTCTGATGGATATGACAAAGAGAAGGTTATTTTGACTAATCTACCTAATAACTTTAAAATCTAAAAAAAAAAAAAAAAGAAACCAGTTGATGTTGAATTGGCAAGCCTTCCGGCCAAAATATTCTCAGTTATGGAAAATAGTTCATGTTTAGAAAAGGAACCCTTTCATTGATTCTTTTTCATATGGTAAAGTTTGTCCTTGACCACCCTGTTGCAGTTACATCGGAACAATTAAGCATCTTTTCAAGGAAAAGTTTCTTGTTTGCAGTCACCCTCAATTTGAAAAAGGCAAAAACTAAAACGCGTCGTAAAGGAATTAAGAATTTTCTGTTAGGTTTTGATGTTGCCGCATTTGGCTTTTTTGGCAGGGAAGAAGGTGCTTTCTATCAAATGATAGCATATTTTAAATCCTGGCTATTACACGATCCAAGAGAACATTGTTCAGCTTAAATTATCGCTTCACGATCTGATAAAAGATGCAAAATGATGTATTCGATTTAAGTAAATTTTCTTTGCAGTTTATCTTTATGCATCACGTGTGAGGGAAAAACTGAAATTATACAAAACACGCTAGTCTTCCTATATCCATTGTCTTTCGACCAAACAAAGAATCAGGCGTCTGAAGATAGCCTTGGATGAACTATTTTCGAAAACCATATTTTAAAGTTCCAGGGTATTTTATTTTTGGACAAATTGCAAGATTTTGAAAATGCGGCCAAAGTGCGGTCGCGGGCCGATTAAAGCCGCGAAAACTTAGGTCCAAGGACTAAGCCCCGCGCACGGCGTAAATTAATCCAATGAACTTGAAACTTTACACAAACCTAGATCAACCATCATACAAGAAAATTAATACAATAAAAATTCCAAATTCCCTGGCTGCTTTCTAAGGCATGCAGATTTGTGTACGCTACTCAAAATGGCCTTGCAACTAATGCTTATTTTCATTAAATTAAAAGTGTTTCTGGTATGCGATTTTCTCTAAGTTAAAACTCATATCTCGAAAGACGAAGAAAAGAACTTTATTTGTGTCAAGTTTCAAGCTCTGATTCAAACTCTTTCCCACTCAGCGAAGATCGAATATGCGTGCGATACTTGCGGCTCGCAATTTACGTCACGAATTATGAGATCGAAACCGATTCACAAACACTGACATCTGGAGTTCATAAGTGTTTCCAGACATCAGATATACGGCTCTAAAACTAATAAGACTGACTGAAGGCAACCATTCAATGTTTTCCGATCCCAGATTCTGCTCTAAAAATATATTTATTCCGGTCAATTAGCCTACGAAACATGTGCAACAAATTTTCATACCAATTCGACGTTGCAGGTAGTTGTGCAAATCAGACTTTATTTTCTTAAATGAAGCAGTGGATCAGTAAAATGGCTGCAAAGGAAACAAACTTTGTAAGAAAGTTGAAGCTTTGAGGAAATCATCATGTTAAGATGGATCGTGCCACTGGAAGGTAATTAAACATTGAACTTTTTACATATACTGAAGGGTACGAACCGTATATGGTTTACTAATCCATGATCTTTGAAAATGTCACCAGAAGTGCCGTGCCAGTTGCAGTTTAGGAGGTAGACATATCAGGAGGAACGGATTTTGAGAACAGCCTTGATAAGTAATACCCTTTGAGCACTATTTGAGGCTATGTAAATCAAAGCTTGCAGAAAAGGCTTGTATGCGTGTAATGAACGAACGTGTAACGAAAGGTTATCGGTTGTCACGCCATGCGCCTTCGGACTGGAAACAAATCTAGAGAGAAAACTGGAATACTTTAGCAAGGACCACCGTTGCAAAATAGCAGAACCGGATCCTGCAATAGATCTAACTAGCTATAAAATTGTAAACTAGAAAACGGTAAAATGGAAATTTTCAGGAATAAAACTTGTCCCTGGACACTTGCGTTGAAACGTAAAAAAATAATTGCATGGGGGCACAGGAACCTTCGGATAGCTGAGAGAATGGGGGCAAAGCGGGAGGCGAAGAAACCGAGCCTATCCCAGAAATGAAAAGAACCTTAAGTATACGCACTGTTCCAGACTACATATTATATGTACCAACGACGACTAACCGCCACGGAAAAAAAACAAAATTTCGTTTAGCTGGGTATTTCCACACTGCTATTTTAGCTGGTAATATTTAGGCACCCTACTTAAGGATCACACCGGGAACACTATGCCAACATGGGCAAATGTGATACCCTATTAAAGATAGAGAACCTCAAAAACCATACCCTATCACGCAGCACGTGCCTATATAGCTCCGTCGGAGACACTTGCTGAGTCAGCTAAGGTTTCTTGAAGCGCGACGGAAGTTTGGGGACGTCAAGTTCAAGGTGTTTGCAAATGATATCAAATTTACAGGGTGCTTACCACTTGTCAGAAAAATCCGGATGGAATAACCGTTGAATAATGGTTAGCGATTTTCCGAATTTACCGACCAACCGGATGAGATTGGCCATTACCATTTACTGCAAGGCGTTCCTTCATGCGCACTCACTCGTGCTGGCGAAAAAGGACCTGGAAACGGAACGATTCGCTTGAATGTATTCCGTCCCGAAAGAAAGAGGAGGCTACCTCTGAAGGTTGTCCACAATTTCCGAAAAGATTTTCCGGACAATTACCTTACCATTTGACTTCAAACCGAAATTTCTGGATTTTTCTGACAAATGGTAGGCACCCACATTCTCCTTTCACATTTGAATATGGAATGCCCAGCAATTGTTTCCAAGTATTGTTTGCACATTGCGTTTTGAATAAGTAACATTTTCACATGATTACCCGTTTCAATTAATCGCACAGTAAAACATGGTACATGTAATATTCAGTCTGGAACAGTGCGTATACTTAAGGTTCTTTTCATTTCTGGGATAGGCTCGATTTCTTTTAAAAAGGATATTTGCCGGTTTCTTCGCCTCCCGCTTTGCCCCCATTCTATCAGCTATCCGAGGGTTCTTGTGTGCCCTCATGCAAGTATTTTTTTAACGGAAGTGTTTAGGGACAAGTTTTATTGCTGTCCATTTCCATTGTTTCATGAACCAACATAATTTGTACGTGACTGATGAAACTAAATAAGCGTATAAGATAAATTTGTTTCCAGTCCGAAGACGCATGGCGTGACATCCGATAACCTTGCGTTACACGTTTGTTAATTGAGCCTTTTCTGCAAGCTTTGCTTTATATAGTCCCAAACAGTATTACTCATCAAGGCTGTTATCAAACTCCGTTCTTCCTGATATGTCTACGTCCTAAACTGGCACGGCACTTCTGGTGACATTTTCAAAGATCATGGATTGGTAAACCATATATGGTTCGTAAACTTCAGTATATCAGTTGAATGTTTACTTTCCAGTGGTACGATCCATCTTAACATAACGATTTGCTGAAAGCTTTAACTTTCTTACAAAGTTTGTTTCCTTTGCAGCCATTTTACTGATCCACTGCTTCATTTAAGAAAATAAAGGAATTGAAGTCTGATTTGCACAACTGCCTGCAACGCCGAATTGGTATGAAAATTTGTTGCACATGTTTCGTAGGCTAATTGACCGGAATAAATATATTTTTAGAGCAGAATCTGGGATCGGAAAACATTAAATGGTTGCCTTCAGTCAGTCTCATTAGTTTTAGAGCCGTATATCTGATGTCTGGAAACACTTATGAACTCCAGATGTCAGTGTTTGTGAATCGGTTTCGATCTCATAATTCGTGACGTAAATTGCGAGCCGCAAGTATCGCACGCATATTCGATCTTCGCTGAGTGGGAAAGAGTTTGAATCAGAGCTTGAAACTTGACACAAATAAAGTTCTTTTCTTCGTCTTTCGAGATATGAGTTTTAACTTAGAGAAAATCGCATACCAGAAACACTTTTAATTTAATGAAAATAAGCATTAGTTTTAAGACCATTTTGAGTAGCGTACACAAATCTGCATGCTTTAGAAAGCAGCCAGGGAATTTGGAATTTTTATTGTATTAATTTTCTTGTATGATGGTTGATCTAGGTTTGTGTAAAGTTTCAAGTTCATTGGATTAATTTACGCCGTGCGCGGGGCTTAGTCCTAGGACCTAAATTTTTGCGGCTTTAATCGGCCCGCGACGGCACCTTGGCTGCATTTTCAAAATCTTGCAATTTGTCCAAAATAAAATACCCTGGAACTTTAAAATATGGTTTTCGAAAATAGTTCATCCAAGGTTATATTCAGACGAAATATCAGAAATTCGACCAAGTGGTCGGTGAAATGCGGTTCTCGACCTTACAGGCAGCCGCTCTAGGGATAGGTTGCAGGTGCATGATCTTTCGATAAATTTGCAATCGCAAGCAGGGAAAGAAATATTTCGTGTTTTCAATAGTATTCAATGAGGAACCTCGTCCAATCTTTTCCTCTGCTACTCTCTGTTTATGTCAAAAATAACTGATGTCAATTTTCTTATAGCTCAGTGAAATTGTCCAGTCAACCAAAAAAAATAAGAAAAAAGAGAGATGCAACACAGGAACTGATTGTGGTTGTTGTTTTTGTAAGGAATTTCTCTGAACAGTCTGATCTGCTTAGCTGATTAAGCTGGTTTGACTTTTCCTCACTTCACTTAACTGACTTACTTAACACTGTATTTTTCATGGAATGACTATCACCTAGTGTTACAACAGTTCGATGATTTTACTTTTAATAAAACGGTCGAGAAACACAAGAAATATTGATTTGAGCGGAAATTTATTCAAACAATTTCTGTAAGTAAGAAGGCTTTCTAATTGGAAACGCAACAACAGGACAAAAATTAGTTTTATTGCCTTGTAGTAAAGCGTGCAAGATACGGCTTGCTTCGATAGATCTGAACAACTCATTTCACAAACTGCCTCACTTCTCTGATCTTCCAACAGTAAAGAATCGGGTTTAATGACGAGTTTAAGAAGAATAAACTGATCGCAGAGCCCATTGCGAGATGAAAAGATGAGGACAATTTTTCGCCTCGATTTTCTCGTCCAGTTATCACAGCCCCCACTACAATACCTGGTAAATAGCAAGCAGCTTATGCCAGCTGCAGCCACCGTGTGCTAGACACTGTCTTTCTGTATCGCGCTATGTTCATTGGAATTGTTTGGCTCGCTTGTCCGTCAACATTCTGATGAACTTGAGTTTGATGCTGACGCAGCCTGAGGAAAATTCTCGTGTAACAGTAAATGGAAGTTACTAGACTCAAAACACAAATATGATATTGATTTACTCCAAAAGAATATTATGGAACCGACAATAGAGAACAGCCACAGAGTAGCCACAGTTACATATGTTCTCTTCAAAGTTACAACTTGTCTGTATCTGAGTCCTAACAACAGGGCGAGAAGTCTGTCCACACTTATGACAGGCAGTTAGCGTATAGCCTGTAATAAATGTTACGGTAAATGTGAAGGAACAAATATCCCACCTTTCGTTCACCATAGACAACCAGTGCGCGATACAAACAGGTTCTACAATGATACCAACGCAGAAATCAGTTATCGCCAGGTTACGAAGTAAGAGTTTGGACGGCGGATGAAGTGAAAACTCCTTGTGAAGGGCGACTAGAGTCAGAGTATTCCCAAGAAAGGCAGTGATGGAAAGAAAAATGTTAATGACTGCAAGGCATACTAGCTGGTTGTGTATAACTGCTGTTAATTCTTATGAGCAAATTCTAATGTATGATATCCATTTTTGGTCTCTAGTAAAGTTTGCTGACGCCATTTTGCTGTAATGATGGTCAGTACATTTAGGTTTTAGCGTTTTTATCACGTTTTTATAGCGACGAGTAAAAATATGCTGACATTCCTGTCATTTATGTCCGGCATCTAATTTGAAGCTGGACAAGTGAATGAAATTATCACCTGGATAGGCTTCACATTGGGTCTAAAAGCCCCAATTATGAGGGACGAATAATTGATCTTTATATGCGAACAAGCAACCGTTTATTTGAGGCATGCCGTGGTCACGAGGAGACAAATATGTGACCAAAGTTCAATCTGGGCCTCAAATAGTCAAAAGGAGTCTCGCTCATTGAGCAAGTCCTCCTTCAACTCCTAACCGTAATACGAACATCAGCGCTCGTCACAATATTTTTAAGTCTCTCCACCACCCCGCTGCCTCATTTCTGATTTTACTTACTTATTAGGTGGCGTTTATCTATTCCGACCTTTGTCATATGAATGTATTTTGCATAACGGCCTGTCATCACATTGTCAGGCTTATTTTATAAATTGATTAAAAGCCAATATCGTGGTTAGTTAATTCCAACAATCTTGTACTGTGTCTCTTTCATCCGACAAACCAAGCTTGCCGAAGGCACACAGCACACAGAAGTTCAGGACAATTATCTTAGCTGACTGGTTCGCGGTATAAATGTAAATTATTGTCTGCATAATTATTGTTATCGGGGTTATGCTTTATTTTTTTATTTCGGCTTGTGTGATTTTCAGTTCTGTGGATTAGGCCGTGTCCTTATCTATGAAAGACGCAACGTTTTCCATTTGTGTTGATAATTTTCACTGGTGAGGGCAATGCTCTTTATTCTACTTGTAACTTATATCAAGGTAGTAGGAGGTTCTAAGTATCAAATGCTAATTATCTGAGGATCGCATGCGACAACACATCAATTATATTTGCACCTTAAAACTGAAACAAGAGTTTCAATTTGCAGCTGGACATGTCGGTAACCTATATTTTAAAGTCCAGAGGTGTGTGATCAAAGCAAGAATATTTCTCAAAAATTATGCTTGCTATTCAGTTCTATTTTGATGCATTAGAGCATCGGTTTTAGTTCTCAATATTTACCACAATGCTGGCCATCTGTGTAACAATACACGTTAGCATATATGTTCAGACGAAAACGGCATATTAAGCCGGTATGATGAACCATCCCGATCAGAAGAGTTTCGTTTCGTATGATCTCAGAATTAAAATGTCCTGGCACGTTTTGTATGTTTTCTAAAGAAAATCCAAATTAATTCCTCATTCATGTTGCAAGGAAAGAAGACAATTTTTTTTTCTTAATTTTAAAAAACGTTCGAGCTAACAAAACTTCTAAGTATTGTTTTTTTTATAATGCTCATACATTTTCTGTCTAAATGTTAATTACAGTTTGTGGCCAGTATGATTGGCAAAAATTGCTAAATATTATTTGTTCTTTATTATAACAAGTGCACAGTGGTGTCCTGGAAAGACAGTTTAATTAGTCTGCCGCATTTTCATTTGCCGTCTTGCGTAAAAAGTTAATCGATTGTCTTCAAATCATTAGGAATGTTGTAACCTTTAGTCTTAACACATTAATTATAAATGGACTCGTCGCGACTATTATGCGACCTGTGGACAACTATCATTTTACTAAGTTTCATATTGTGATGCATACGGATGCCTTAGAAAAGGAAGCTTTCATCGATCGATTAACTCTCATATTAAGTTTCTCCTTGACCAGCCTCTTCCTGTTACATGGGAAGAAAACATCTGTTCAAAGAAAGAGTCTCGTGTCCAATCAACCTCAATTTGAAAGAACCAAAACCTTGGCTGAAATACCCTTAAAGCTCAATGTTATCGATTGGACTCCTTGTAGTTTCACTTTAGAAGAGACGACGTTGTTTTGCTTTTAGTTTTTGCTTGTCATCTTTTTAAACGGCGTTTTTTTCAGCAGGGGTGATTAGAAGGGGGTGATCAGCTGTTCTTTTTTTCCTTGTAACTTACAAACTACGCAAAACATATATGTTTCAATTCTTCGTAGATATATTTTCAGCAACAAATTTCTTGATAGTTTACACTGCTTCTTACTGACGATAGCAGCTGCTTATAAATTCGCAATCCTGGCCCCGGTTCCTGGAAAGCCGATTAGCGCTAATCGACGGATAAATCCTGCTAATCGAGGAATAAAATTTATCCTTCGGTTAGATTCTGTTCCACAAAGCACGATTAGCACTATCCTAAGGATAAAGCAACGGTTAAATTTAACACACCTAGCGAGGTGGATTAACTCCTTAACCGCGGAATAAATTTTCAAAACAAACAAAATGGCGGAATAAACCGTTCGTGAATTTGGTGCAGGAAATAAGGGAAAACAACTTATACCACAAATAATACGTCTTGGAGACTTGAACGACCGCGAACTTTCAGTCCATTCAAATTCAGGAAAGTATAAATCGAATTTTCGGTAGAAAACAGTCATCTAAAGTGAACGATGGAGAACCAAGGCGGGCAAAACATGCAAAATCTTAATATTTTTTCTTACTCAAAATTGATAAGTTATTCGTAAACTTAAACATTCGCAACAACATCGTCAACTAACTCTTTTAAACGGTAAGATCTTAAAAATAAATAGCTATTCTATTCTAGCAGAGGCTTCACGAAGCAGAAAATAAGCAGCAAAGCTTTGATTTTAGTTATGCTGAACGCGAGAGAAAAACAACATGGAACGACTAAAATATTTTTTATCACTTGCATTTCTGTATATGTTTTCCTTTACCCTTCGACATAACGTTTCGCCTGTTTGAGGAATACAAATTTTTAATCAAATAAAATTCTTACTTCATTAGAAAGAAGTTAAAAGGAAATAAAAAGGCATTGTTTCTAAACTAAACTTAACATCATACCACCTTATTGTTTACAAAAAGAGAATTTTATTTTATCTCTGTACGTATTCAACCGATTTATATCAACAACGCTACTTCAAACTTTACATCTTTAATATACAGATTCAACCAATGCTTTTGTAGCTAGAATTCGACACTGAAAGAATCAAGAAGATTTTAATTCACCCATTCCAGCCAATTCGGCTTACAAGTTTAATATTTTCTCGCTTTATACAGCGGTTATTTTCCTTGACTACCAACGCTGCCTTGCACTGAATAATTTTCCATTCCGTTTCCTTTTAACAATATCGTAAGAGGTTGTTTTTGTTCAAAACTATACCTTTATCTTAAACTATGACAAATAAGAAGGTTTGATTAATACAATTTATGACGCCGTTCTTTCCGTGAATCAGAAAACAACTAAACGTTTCGAGTTCGTGCACATCTTCGCTTCGCATTTTCCCGCGCATCGTCATTTTCGCGCGCGTTTGCTTGTGGATAACCGGTCTGACTGGTTTATTCCGAGTTTAATCGAGGGATAGTTAATCGAAGGATAAATCTGTTTTGAGGGACGCCTTTTTATTCCCTGATTAGTTATCCACAGATTAAGAAATTTAATCTTGAATTAACCCTTAATCGGGGGATAGTTTAATCGGCTTTCCAGGAACCGGGGCCTGAACTCTACAAGATGCAGTTTGATCTTCGCCTCATTTACAAATATGAAGAAAGAAATAGACATTTTCTATTAAGGCGAGTAAAATTTCATTCAGCTGTGCGGGCATATATAGAGACGAGGTAACTAAAAGTAAAATGATCTTTATTGTTAAACTTGTTAAGCTAAATTACCGTTATTTACCCAGTATTTATAGCACACAAAGGCTAGTGAAGGGCCCGAGCAGCATGTTTACAATTAGGGAGGCTCACTTCGAACGCGTTAGCTCGAGTCAACTGGGAGAGAGGGGTTCCTAACATGGTGTGTTGAAACTTATATACTTTCAGCAACAAAAAAGCGGTGTTTTAAAACAACATAAACAGTTTTCAGCAAAATGTTAAATCGAAAAGTAACTTCGATTGTTTTAGTATTACTTGCTTTTTACTGTTGAAAAGGGGGCGAGGGAAGGGCTTTCTCCTCCTACCCAGCCACTCCCCCTGCGCGTTTCCTTTAGTGGGGCGAGCTCATAAACATAACATGATAAGAATTCCAACTGGTAGGAGGCGAACCAGTTGGCTATTTACAAATCTGACCGAGCTAGAGCGGACCTTGAACCCGGGACAACGGCATTGCAAGTCCAGCGCTCTCTAACCACTCAGTCACCAAGTTCGTTTTCTTCACATATTGTATCAGCTTTCTAATAAAAATTGACATCACTCAAATTTTTCTTTTCAACTGTGCCGAAACAATGGATCCAAGTCTTCGTTTAATCATTTTTTGCGCTTTCTTTTCATGTCAGCAACATAGTCTTTCGTTGGCTGAAGGAGCCAAAGTTTTTTTGTGAATCTGAAATTAATTCAGCTAAGAATACTTTTAGGCGCAAGGGAAATTTCACTTGCTACAGTTGAGTCTTCAAAAGTTACTTCATTTCTTCATCACCCTGATCAGAAATTCCTTGTGTAATGCTTTTTCGTATTTATAAGACGTTGGTTGATTTCATCTGTCGGTAAGGTTGACAATTAATAGAAATGTCACTACGTTTTCCTGTAGCCTATCTTGAATTTCGATTCTTAAAGCTCTCGAAACAGACTGCCAAGCTAATAAATTGTTATTTTTTGATACCATATTATTATATTTTTCCCCTAACGTGCCAAAACTGAGGGTAGGTGAAATTTGTTCTTTTGTTACGGAGCGCTATTGTTAGAATTTTTGAATGCTTAAGAGATTTACATTAACCCTGGGGCAGTTCACCTTCTTGGACATTAGTTGTAAGCGAGAGTTGATTGGTGGCTACATGTATTAATTGTCCAATGAGGGAAGTTTCTTATTTTCATGGCGTGAGTGGTAACGTTCTCTAATTTGCTTTTCACTAGTTACCATAGCTCTCACTGCTGTGGATCGACGGCTTTTGGGACCATTGATACTGTTTACATTTGCCAGTCACTGTGCTGGCAAATGTTAACATTTGCCAGCACTGTCTAGGAGCATGTCCTTCTGGTGAGTCAGCGTCGTTACGCTAAAGAGCATTTCACCCGAAACTTCTGGGCGCAAAGAGTGGTAGAAATGAGATCTCAATGAAACCACTAAGGTGTTGAGTTTGTTTACTTTCCACATTAAGTCATACCGATGAAGGAGGCACTTTATAAAGACGAACAGATACGACTTGTTCCTTCCATAAAAGCCGACGGAAAACTAACCTACGAGTCACTTTGTGCTGAAGACAGGTGTGATAGATAGATAGATAGATAGATAGATAGATAGATAAATAGATAGATAGATAGATAGATAGATAGATCAGATAGATAGATAGATAGATAGATGCTTTATTGTCTTAATAACTTGCAGCCATAGGCTGAATTACGAAAGACATTACAATAATATATAGATTTAGCCAAGCCTAAAAGCGGAGCTCCATGGTTATTATTTTAGTTACTGGTATTGAGCAACTTCGCATGGCTTTCCTTGCGCCAATATTTTGTGTTTAGAGCAGTCAACAGGAATTGACCGCGGTTCAAAAACCTCAAAACATTAAAACATTCCAAAACAACACGACGCCTATGTTTGTTCGAAGATTCTTGGAAAGGGTGAAGAAAGTTGACAAGTAAGCTTCTAGTAAGCTAGAAAAATTACTAAGCAATCTTAAGTTTTTACATAACGGTCCGTAGAGTATGAACCTGATCGTTTAGAGCAGTCAACAGGAATTGACCTCGATTCACAAACCACAGAATAACAAAACATTACAAGAAAACAAATTCACTGACGATGCGTAGGTTTGGAGAAGGTAGGGAAAATAGACAAGTGACAATTTCGTAGCAAGTTAATAAAAATTGTTAAGCAATTTTGACATAAGCTTAAATATCGGAGGAAAGAGAAAAAGGAAAACAAACCGATGGTTGGATTGGTAATCGCACTGGGCCGAGAAAAATTAAGAATTGATATTATTTGTGTTTTCAGAAGTTGCTGAAATTGTCTTCTTTGCTCAAAACACAAGTAATACTAAAGCCCCCGCTAAACGATCAAACATTTTCCTGAATATTGTGTTTGACAAACATAACGTTGGGTGACTAGCCGATAAACAAATTTCCTTGGGCGAGAAACCTCTGCTAGCAGGAAAACAAACAATGTTTGACCCAACACAAGACAAAGCGAGTACACAGGACACTTTTTTAGTGTTATCGCTGAAATTTTCACGTTCTTCATTTGGTTTGCTTTTTACTGACTGTGCACTTTCTTGGTTGGGTTGGCTAAGCGATCAAACATTTGTTCGTAGAGCGAAATGTTGGATGAAAATGTTTCATCTGGATCAAACATAGAAAGCCGTTTTAAATTATCTTCCAACACGATGCTGAATGAAGTGTTTGATCGTTTAGCCTGGGTTTAATGCTTAATTTTACGAGGACTCGTTGCGATTACTTGTTAATAAGTTAGGGGCAAAAGTGTTTTTAATGCTGTTGAGGCACCGACGTCGAAAAACACTGAAAACAGTCAGCCAAGCGGAGTGAAAACACTCGTTCGCTTGCATGAAAACAACAAAACAAACAAACAATTCAACTACTTCTTTGCTTGCAAAACGAGTAGAGATGATTGTTAT
>JAEMWC010000225.1:767500-812500 GCA_016490735.1 Pachyseris speciosa
GTGTTTTGTAGCTAAACTATCAATTTCTTTTAAAAAGGTGTTTGATAGCTAAGACCCTCTCTTCAAGACACCCAATTGTCTTTTTAATTTAGCTGGAGCTAGACATGAAAACCAGTACATCCAAGGAAGAAATTTGAGTAGAAGATTTATATATAGTGTTGTTTCCTATGTATCAAGATAGTTTTATGGCCTTTTAAAGGACCTCCGAGACGAAGTCGCAGACATTTACCACTTTTAAGGCATCTTTTAACATTACTTTGAAAAGCTAAGACATATTGGAAGCAAGAAAAATCTCTCAAAATAATGCTTTAGTTTAGCTAAGGAGTATTGTTGGGGTTTACCAAAACTATGGATTGTTAGGGTTGAAATGGATGCAACTTGAAAAAAATCTGGCCAAGTTTTCTGAAGGTCTTCTCTTGCCTCGGATTAAAAATCACAATTAAAATTTTCTTCCCCTTTAGGTACTGAGAACCTTATATTATTCATTAATTTACTCATATCTTAATTATGGCAATATAATATGGGGGAATACTCATCCCTCGAGATTGGAAAACTACAAAAGAAGATTATCAGACACGCCCGCTTTTTAAAAATCTATCTATTTTTCTGGTTGACGATTTGAACAATGAAGCTGTAGCATTATTTGCATTTAGATTTGTTACGAAACGCCTTCCTGCAACTTTTAATTTTTTCAAGGTAAAAAGTTATTTCCGTAAGCATTATACAAGGTCGGCGTCTATACTCCACAAAGATCAGGCACGGACAAACTATAACAAATATTCTATCAGATTTAAAGGATGCGAAGTCTGGAACAACCTTCCCACATTTATCAAACACTCCAAATCATTAGATATTCTTAAGAAAAGAATTAAAAAAAAAAAAAATACTATGTAGGCTTACTACAGTAATATAACCGTATAGCCTGTGTGTATCCAAAAAGAATATATATCTACGCCGCTCACATGTTCATTATGTTAATATTTTATACTTTTAACTGACAGGGCCTCTCCCAATTAAGCCCATGAGGGTTTGTCGAGAGTCCCTCGTCAACTTCAAATCACGACAGACTTGAAGCTGGATAACTGTTACTTCATTCCCGAACGTCGAAAACTCACACTTACGAAACGCCTTCCTGCAACTTTTAATTTTTTCAAGGTAAAAAGTTATTTCCGTAAGCATTATACAAGGTCGGCGTCTATACTCCACAAAGATCAGGCACGGACAAACTATAACAAATATTCTATCAGATTTAAAGGATGCGAAGTCTGGAACAACCTTCCCACATTTATCAAACACTCCAAATCATTAGATATTCTTAAGAAAAGAATTAAAAAAAAAAAAATACTATGTAGGCTTACTACAGTAATATAACCGTATAGCCTGTGTGTATCCAAAAAGAATATATATCTACGCCGCTCACATGTTCATTATGTTAATATTTTATACTTTTAACTGACAGGGCCTCTCCCAATTAAGCCCATGAGGGTTTGTCGAGAGTCCCTCGTCAACTTCAAATCACGACAGACTTGAAGCTGGATAACTGTTACTTCATTCCCGAACGTCGAAAACTCACACTTCAATGGGGCAATCTGGTAATAACAGCAATAATCGTACTTAAACGAATAAATTCGCATAAATGCGAACACAGAATCCTTCAATTACAAAACACGGAGATTGCTGTGTTAACGGCGGTTGTGGTGATGGCGGTTTTCTGCCAAAAATTATTATAAGCACAGTCACACAATGTTCGTAAAATAACCACCGATGAAACAAAGTGAACTCACCGAACTGTTCGGCCTCAAAACTGCTCTAAACACACGTTGATCGCCAACAGAGCAAATTGGCGTTCCAAGCGCAAAAACAGATGCTCTTTTGTCACGTGAGACGAACAAAAATTCCCCGAAGGGAGTCGGGAGCGAACCCGGCCCCTAAATGAACTTTTTTAAAATTCATTTACTAATAAAGAAAAGGCAATCGACTCTTACAGTTCACAGTTCTTAGTTAAACAAAGTCATTACAAGTGCTTTATCTCAGTCATCCATCTCCCACCGACGCAAACTTGCAATGGGTCTTGTAAGTACAACAGTACTAGCTTTCGTCTCTCCGCGCCGTTGTCTCTTGGCATGGGTCACTACTGTGGAAGTGGTTCTCACTTTCGCCGCATGCATATAGCCATGATCATTGACAATTACCACCACAACACGCGCAATTAGCCATTCCCCACAAGGGTAGCTCTCGTCTGCAAGCAGGACTAGGTCTCCTACCTTGACATTCTCTTTAGACGATCTCCATTTCGATCTTTCCATAAGGATCGGTAAATACTCATTAGTCCATCTTCGCCAGAACACGCTGCTTAAGTACTGAGCTTGACGCCACGCACGTTTACAATGAAGATCTCCCTTATGGAACACACCTGGTGGCAAACTTGGCGTCGGACGCAAATGCAGCAAATGATTTGGAGTAATTGGTTGATCGTCTAAGTCACTGTCACTGTTGCGCGTCAAGGGGCGACTATTGACGATATCGACCGTTTCTACCATCACAGTAGAAAGGACTTCATCAGTTACGATTTGCTCTTTCAGTAAGGACTTTAAAACTCGCTTCGTAGTTTGGACCATTCTCTCCCAAATACCGCCCAATTGGCTTGCCGCCAGCGGATTGAATCTCCACTTGATTTCTTTCTGGGCACAGAAGTTACTGATCTTGTGATGGTTCCATTGATCAATGGCATCTCTTAACTCCTTGTTAGCTCTTGTGAAGTTCGTCCCATTATCACTTCGGATTTCTTTGGGGCAACCCGTATGCTAATCAATCTTCTCATGCGTTTATTATGGAATCTGCACTCATCGAATGCAAGACGTCAACGTGTAGTGCGCGCACGGTTAGGCACGTGAACCAGTAGCCGTACCTCTTAACATGCAAAGTCCCTGTTTCACCTCAAATGGGCCAAAACAATCTATTCCGACGTACGTAAGTGGTGGTTCGCTTGGTTTCAAGCGATCCTCTGGAAGTTCAGCCATGAATTGCTCAGCTGCTCTTGCCCTTTCCTTCCACACCGCTGATCTCCCCTTTCTCATTCCAACGCTTCTGTCTGAGGGACGACAAGACTGACTCTTCAATATGCAACTGAGGTCCAGTTTCCTCAAATGTCTCTTAAAGCTGTTTAGCAGGGACCGGGGAGCAGGAGTAGCTGGGAGGCTCTAGCTGCTCTAATAATTTTTTCAAAAATATTGTCTTTTTTGAAAAAAAGAAAAAAAATTTTAAAAAGAGGAATATTGTGTTAAAAAAAACTGACAAAATGGAGACACAAATGAGATGATATGTTTTGGTGATTGTTTAAATTAAAGGCATACCTAGCGATTTCAGAGACTGTAAATTTCAAAATATTGCGGGCAACAGGTCCCCGAACCCCGCTACAGAAGCTCGCGCCTTCGGCGCTCGTTGGCTTGCCCTTCGCGCGTGGTAGCCGACCGTACCGACCGTGCCGACCGGTTAGCTCAGTGGTAGAGCACCGAACTAGCGTGCGGGAGGTCAGTGGTTCAAATCCCGGTCGGACCAACACTCAGGGTCTTGAAATAATTGAGGAGATAGTGCTGCCTTTGTAATAACATCTGCAAATGGTTAGACTTTCTAGTCTTTTCGGATAAGGACGATAAACCGTAGGTCCCGTCTCACAACTCCTCATAATTGATTCTGTGGGACGTAAAAGAACCCACGAAAAGAGTAGGGGACGTAGTTCCCGGTGTGATGGTCTATCTATCATCTGATGATTAAATGCTCGGAGATATTAGCTGCACAAGCTATTCTAAAATCCGAGGGTAAATAATGTGATGTATGTATGTATGTATGTATGTATGTATTGTATGTATGTATGTATGTATGTATGTATGTATGTGTATGTTATGTATGTATGTATGTAGCCGCCCCAGTACAAAATATGCTCCGCGATCCCTGTTAAGTCCTGTTTCTTTTCTAAGACTGTCCGGTAACGCATTACATGTCTTTGGGGCCAAGTATCTCCACGAAGTAAGACCTCTCTTGGTAGTGCTGACCTTTGGTGGGGTTAAGATGTCTTCACCTCTTAGGTTGTATGTGTTGATTCTTGGCTGAAGAAGACTCTTTAATGTCTGGGGAACATTGTCTCCGTGGTTTAATAGTGGTTTAATAATATTTAAAAAACTTCCGGTTGTGTTTGTCTTCTGTTTAGCGCATTAATTTTAATTAAAGGTCCGATCGGGTTAAAGAAAGTTGATTAATATTTTCTTTTTCAGTCAAACACATAGTAAGTAATTGTATTGTGCAGTTCGGTCCACAAGACATCCATACCTACCCTATGGAAGGTCAGTGGAAATTGCAAAGGGGCGGGCGGAGTGGGGAAGTGGCAAAAGTTTTGATTGAAATGTATGGAGTTAAATTGAAAATTCCAGGCCATTGCAAACCAAACCGCCTTCCATGGGGGAGGTATGCATCTTTTCTGGAACCACACATTCAAACACACAAGGCTCCATGGTCAATGCTTTGTTTAGTTACCCTCACATTAATAGCATTAGCAATTGTGTCTTCATCTTAAAGTTAAACTTCCCTGTCCTTTTTGAGATACAACATTATGTCACAGTAGAAATAATATCATTATTAACTACAACTGATAATTATAAGGGCAAACTCTTCAGTTATGACACAAGTACCAATAGGTTGCTATAACTTAATTTTCCATGGATAGTTTTACATTGACCAAAAAGGATCAGTAACCAACTTGGGCAAATTTTGTGCAATGAGAACTGTTCAGGGTTCTGCATCAAATCAATGCAAAATGTAAGGTGCAGGCTCCATCGGCCAATGAATAAAATTACCAAAAGTTGTCATCTCTTGGTGCGGGCCAGTTGTCAACTTGAGCAACACTAATCCTATAGGTCAGGCCCGGCCAGGGGTTTTGGGTATACGGTATCTAGAGCCATTTTAATTCAGGTATATGGTATTTTTATGTTACAATTCGGGTATAAAGTATCTGGTTTTCCTGAATTTTAGGTATTGGGTATACAGACATGAATGAAATGCTTCAATATAATTTTAGGTATTAGGTATCACACGTTTTGCAATTTTAAGGTATATTGGTATCCGATGGGGAAAAAAACGGGTATATTGGTATCCCACCATCCCCCCTGGCCGGGTCCGATAGGTTTTAAGAAAAGGGTTTAACATTTTTCAGCGAAAACATCATGCTAAAACTAGACGCAGTGTATATGGGAGAGTAATAGGCCTGAAGCGAGGGTTTATGTGGTTTATTACCGACCTTCGTCACATAGCCCCGGCCTGAGCTGAAGGCCCATATCTGGCTTATTTTTTATTTATTTATTTATTTATTTTTTTCACATTTTATTGGAAACATAGATTTACAACAATAACATATTACTACACTACAAAAATATAATAAAGGATAAAGTCACTTTAAAAAAAGAAAGCGGAAATTAACCACTACTCTTAAACAATAATCACCCACGCACGCGCACACCGAAGATGGATGTTGATGTAAATATAACTTAGATATACCTTACAAATTATCGACTTATGTTGCAACTGCCGCAATTATAAACTCTTACGTGAAGACTTAAGGTAGAGGGGTCCTTCTCTTAAAACGAGACCACTTTTTTTGGAATGCTTTCCTAGTGTTGTTCCCAGAAGCTATTTGTCTTTCAACATTCATAGAATTTATAACTTGCTGTATGAAAACCTCCAGCCTAGGAAGGGCATTTGTTAACTCGCAGGAGTAAATATAATATCTCGCAATAAGGAGTAGGTGATGGACTAACAGATCAGATACTTCGTCAATAATGCCCAGACAAAGAGGCGAGGAGAGTTGAAAGTCCTTCAATCCGCTAAAATTTTTTGATATCCATTGGAAAGTTTCTTCCCAAAGGGCCATTGTATATTTACAATTCCAGAAGAGATGGATAAGGGTTTCTGTAGTTTCTTCACAAAAGGAACAACTGTCAATTTGTTTCAATCCTATTTTAACGAGAAAATCGTTAGTAGCAATCCTTCTGTGCAGGACCTTGAATTGAAAGACTCTAAGCTTTGTTTCTCTCGTACACAAAAAGGACAACCGATAAGTATTTTTCCAACTGATAGTGGATATTCCGAGTACTTCCCGAGGGAGATCAAGCCCCTCCTTTGAGTAATTGATAACAAGCCATTTGTATATGCGCTATTTGATACATTTATTAAGTAAGGATGGATATCGTTCCAAAGAACTTTGTAAAATTCGGCTGGTAGGCCGTCACCCCCAGGGCTCTTACCTATTTCCATGTTACAAGCTCTTCAAGCATTCAGTCTCCGTTAACAGACCTTCACATTCTCTTTGCTCGATCTCGTCTAAAGTTAAAGTGTTTCCTTCCGGAAAGAAAGTTCCTCGCTGACTTTAGAATATGGAGGGTTACTCGAGGTGTATAGGTTTTTGTAAAAAGATTTCGCTTCTTCAAGAATCTCACTATCGTTATTAATGATTCTGTCATCGGCTAACTGTAGATGTTTAATAGTCTTTTGGTTAAAGTGACGTTTCTCCAGAGATAAAAAGTATTTCGTGTTTTTCTCGCCTTCATTATACCAGCTGGATTTGGATCTTAATATTGTCCCACGAGTTTTATGTTTTAAGATCTCTTCTCTTTGGAGGATTTTGAGGTTTAATTGATTTGAGATTTCTTTTCTACGGCTTTCGGTAAGATTATTTTCTTCCAGTCTCTTTTGAAGAGACAGTATATCAGATTCAAGGCTTTCTTCTCCCACTTTCATTTTAGCTTTCTTTTTCCTCGCGTAAATTATCGAATTTGATCGTATTTGCATTTTCATGGTGTCCCACAGGAGAACAGCGTCAACCTCGTTGTTATGTTCATAATCGTTGGCTACTTCAGCAATTGTGCTCTTCATCAATTTGACATATTCCTCGTCTGACAGGAGAGAAGTATTTAACTTCCAAAAACCCGGTCCCTTAGGGTTTTGATTGTGTACAAGATGTAGAGTTACAAGAGAGTGGTCAGTTTTATATCCAGGTAAAATGTCCGCTTTAGTAGTTTTTGTGTGAAGACTCGTGCTGGTTAAAAAGAAGTCCAAGTGACAGTACGCTTCGGGATTACTTCTTCTCCAAGAAAACCTTTTAGCGTCGGGATTAAGGATGCGCCAAGTGTCTGTGAGATCGAACAGATCCATTATATAGCGGACTACTTTCAGCGGGTTAGTATGGGTCACTGGGTTACCTCCTGTTTTTATCTTTTTGTACATCCAACACCAAATTGAAATCCCCTCCAAAGACTATATCCTCACATTCAAAGGAGAGAAGCTGAGAGAGAACCTTCCTAAAAAAAGGTCGGGTTGTCATCATTTGGTGCATAGATATTCACTAATGTCAGGGTTTTGCTCTCCATTTTGATATCAACTATACTAAACCGTCTCTCTGGATCAGCAAATTGTTTTAGCAATTGAAACTCAAAGTTGTTATTGAAAAGCATGCAGACTCCAGCACTTGCACTGGAGTAGCTGCTGAAAATAGCTTTAAACCCCCATTCTGATAACCAGTAGACTTCTTTCTCTTTTGTGCAGTTAACTTCCTGCAGAAAATATATTGCATATTTTTTCAACTTAAGCCAGCGAAAGGCCTCACGCCTTTTCAAGGTGTTCGACAGACCCCTCACGTTTAGAGAACAGATCACTATCTCTTCCTCAATGAAGGTGTTAATTGCAACTCATCATAAACAAATGGGTGTTCAAACGGCAACGATATGCATAACAATCGATACTTTGCAAGGTAAAACGAGAATAAAAACAAACCAGCATTGTATAAGAAAAAGAAAACAAAAACATGTATATACACAGCTAAAACAGGGCTAAACATAAAACGGAAAGGATAAAATTCGTTCTGGGTTGGGGGATACATATCCATCAAGTTAGCAACATGTGAACGGGCATGATCATGATTCATTTAATATGTAGCAGGAACACCGGTTGAGGAAAGCGGCGATGATAATTTAGTAAGAGGCTTTAAGATCATCGGGGATGTTTCCCACATGAAAGACTTGATTATCCACAATGAGATTTCTATCAACTACCCTAGCGTCCAAACCTTTTTCCTTTGCTTTAAACATCGCCTTTATTAGAGTCTTTCTTTCCATCTGAACCGCTCTTGCATAATCTTGTATGATGTATGCGTCTTTGTATTTTTCAAATTTCTTCAGCTTGTTTTTTTTCTTCAATACATTATCTCTGTCTTCCCTAAGAAGAAATCGAGCGATAATGTGACGTGGAGAGGCCTTAGCTTGTCCGTTAATCGCAGGGCGAACCTTCCCAACTCTGTGTACCGATTGAAATTGGATGTCGTCCGTGCTGATATTCAATTCATTTTCGATAATGTCGCAGACTGTATCGATGCAGTTTTCACCTGTTTGTTCTGGTATGTTCATGAGATTTTCTCTTCTGGAGTACGTTTCGAGGGCAATAACTTTCTCTTGCTCCTCCGCTAGCTTCGTTTTTAACTGATCGATTTCTGCTCGCTGGTTATCCAGTTGTAGCTTATTTCTTTGCAGTCGGTTTATTTCTGTTTGTTGGCTCTCCAGATCCCTTTCGTTCCCTTTATTGGTCATTATTTTCAACTTGATTTTCCTTAACAAGTAAAAATTATATTGCATGGTGTTAACGAGGTACATATTGTTACCAAGGGATTTGGCATCATTCAAATTATTTACTACATAGTTTCAAAATTTAATTTCCAACTGAATCAGTTGTTTGTGGTCTACAGCTTCAAGCTGAGCGATGTCGAGCGATTCGGAGTCGGAAATTTTTTTGACCCAAAGCAGCTTTGGAGGCAGTACTGCGGAAATCGATGCAACATAAAAGTTGTTCTTATAATTAGTGGATGGATTAAAATAGAGCGAGCTAGAAGCTGGTAACTTCTATTTTCGTTCTGAGGATGTTGTCGCCGAGCCGAAACAAAAACCGGGCGAGGTATCATTGCAGGTACCGACAAAGATGATGGCAAGAAAAAGTGATGATGAGCCTCCAACGAAAAGAATCTGTAAAAGAAGCGAAAAAGAGGGAACTGGACCGTTTAATTTCCCAAACTGTAGTGCTGTTTTTAACATTACCAAGTAACATTACATATGCAAGGAGATCATTTAATTTGTTAGTGTGCAAGGGGGTTATGTATTAATATGGAAGGGGAATAAATAACATACCCCTGTTGTAAATTTTAGGATGTTTATTTTCGTTCTTCCTCGGATAATTGATTTCTTTACAATTTCCAGTTTTAAAAAATACGGCTTCACTCAAAAGGCAGACGAATTTCCCTGGCTTTTACACGATGTTTCAAAATTTCACCGATATTTGAATACATACATACATACATACATTCTTACTTATCCTCTCCCCGTCGGGGCTTTTCAGGGATAGTTTACAGTGCTTCTCTGGGGTGAGATCGGACGTCAGCCTGTAAAGGCGCCTCTGGCTGCCGCTATCAGTCCATATTTGATCTCACCCACCCACCCAACCCACACATGAATGTCAAAGACAGATGAAAGGTAGAGATAGACCACTACACCGGGAACTACGTCCCCTACTCTTATCGAACAGTGTGTGGGTTCTTTAACGTCCCACAGATTATAAGGTAGAAGTGTTGTGAGACGGGACCTACGGTTTATCGTCCTTATCCGAGAAGACTAGAAAGTCTAACCATTTGCAGATGTTATTACAAAGGCAGCACTTTTCTCCTCAATTATTTAAAGACCCTAAGTGTTGGTCCGGCCGAGGTTTGAACCCGCGACCTCCCGCACGCTAGTCCGGTGCTCTACCACTGAGCTAACCGGTCGGCGGTTAGCAGTTGTACATTTTACCGTGAATAGCCCATTTTACAGTTGTATGCTCAGTGACCTGGCCTTTGAGTGGAAGCGAGGCTAGAGGTGACCTTGTTTTGATACAAACCTCTCTGTCTTTCTTATGCAAATGTGGACTAGTTAGCCATGAGGAGCTTAGGCCCGGAAAAAAAGTCCCAGTATGAGTCCATTCAAGGCGTTATATTACGCCAATCATTTCTGTCAGCAATGTAGAGAATTATATTAACACGTCTACTCGGTATGTGTCTTTGCGGTTTTAATACACGACACATGATCATTATAAAGCAAGTCAAAGAGTATCGCTGACTTGAACAAGTGCGCTTGCTAAAAAAACAATAACAGTCGGGTAGAAGGAATAAAAGCAGTGTGAAAGTCACCGCAAATCGTCACCTCGCCAATACCTATCTACTGTAATCGGACATTTGACTTGTGTTTCTTAGCAAAGAAGCACTGCATTTACATGCCCTGGATTCTCCTGAGTAACTGTAAAAATCTTATGCCCGAACACTGTTCCTGACCATTTTCAATGTAGAGGGAATAGCACGCGTTATATTGAGACGTACTGTAGCTTGTAGGATCCAGATCATTTGGTGTGTGAAAATAACGCAATGTTCACTACACGCAGTTGTACATTTTACCGTGACACAGCTGCAGGGGACTTTCAGTTCAATATTCAGTGTTGTGGTTGGTTAAAGGAAAATTCATAAGTTAAATATTGACGAAATTATTAATACTCTACCAAAATGCGAAATCACAATGAATCTAAAATAATTTCGCGTGATTTCATCCTGGACGCCGATCGGCTGATCATCCTTGGTCGGTCTCAAGAGTTACGGGACGCAATCTCCACCCTAGAAAGCACTTGTACGTGGCAAAAAAAAAGTTTTTTGTGGGATGAGGCCGACCGCTTTCGCAAGGAAAGACATTTTTCGTCGATTCCCCGATGGAATACGTTCTGTGCCGCCAGCAGATCTCAAGCCCGCCACCAGAGCTTGTTCATGCACACCAGGTAACCAAATAACTTATACGTTCTATCTACGTTCGGTCGTTGTGCCTTACAGCTAAGATAGCGAGAATTTGCTGCGGATGGGTTCGTGAATTCGCTGTTGTTGACGCGGTGAATCGAATCGCTCCCGATTGTGAGGTGGCGGACAGTTTAGGCGGGAAAAGCGACAAACTGCGAAAGTGTCAAGTTGCAAGCAAAATTGCCTAATGTTGCCTGGCAAATTCTTACTCAGCTTAGATGAACTGGGGTGCGTTGGCTAATGTGTACTTTCTTGATAAGATCTGGATTAATTTTCAACGTCTTTACCATTCATTTAAATTGATGAATGGCCCGGAATGCTGACCTTGAAACTTGAGAATGATAGAATATGATTAATTAATGACCTGAATCTATGCATCGGGTTCATTGGGTTACTTTGGATTTAAAGTCATAGGGATGATGAAATAAAGACAAAAAATCCTGTGGTTAACGGCAAGCATTCCCTGATCCAATAACACACTGTCCCCACCTCCTCCTCCTCCTCCTCAAAAAACATACAAACAAACAAACAAACAAACAAACAATGAAAGACAAAACAAAAACAAAAACAGTCACCTATTCTAAAAATTCCCAACTAAATCAAGCCCCGAAATTAAAGATACTTCTTGAAATAAGATATTTTCAAGCCTAGTCTCCCCCACCCCCCCTCCCCAAAAGAAAATACAATGATACCTGTTGTGAAAATCACATGGACAGCAGACACAGAATGTTATTTCCCTCGCTTACTGATTTGTTGACACGTATATTTATTATGCTTGCAGCATACAAGTGACATTACAGTTCTTTTGACCAAAAATGAGATCAGAGTATTAAAAAAAAGGTCATTTTCAAGGTTGTACATACAGTCCTTTTCATCCCAAAGATCAACAGCGGTTTCCATTCCTGTGGTGTAGACCTTGTATCAGTATTAGTGTGAGCAATACAAGAGAAATGCCTGTATTGATCAGTTACTGTTAATATGGAGTTAACACAAAACTAGACTGACATTGGCATTGTTGCCCATCTACATGTGCTATCTCATGATCTGAACAATAAGTAGCAGTTGAATTAAGTATTATTATTATTATTATTATTATTATTATTATTAGTTAAACATGTAACTTAAGGCTACTGATACTTTGCTGCATGCAGTTTCATCATGCTGCTTAGAATTGGCATTTCACACAAAGAAAAGGTGAAGTTACTATCCCTAAAACAATTTTCACTAGTATAATTAAGTAATATGAAAAAGTGAATTAAGATGGGATAAGATTATCCCACCTAACCACTATTTTGCAATCAGTCCAATACCTGAGGGCCACAGTTAACTTGCAAAAATATTGCTTTGAGCAAAGACTTCAAAGCCGTTAACTTTTCCTTGTACGATGTTAAATCTTCTTCTTGATCAGTCTTAATCTTCTCCACGTTCTCTATCGTTTTCTCCGCAAATGACTTGTGTGCATCTCGAATTTTCTTGACCTTGTCGATGTTCATGATGTCTTATGAACTCCCTTTCATGTAAACATCCAATCCTTCGACGATTTATATTCGTTCAGTCGTTCTTCCAGTTCATCCATCCATCCATCCATCCGGCTCGAAGGACCATGTTGTCAATTTTAGGATGTTTCTTTTCGTTCTTCCTCCATAAACCCCTGTTCATAAGCTCCCCTCTTTCCCAATTCTCTCCCTCTTCTTTTTAAGAAAAATATTAAATGAGTCCCTGAGATATACATTATTTTAACTCCTACTTTAATTAACAAAGCTTTGTTACTGCAAATAAAACTATGTAAAAAATTCACTTTTGAGCACTATAATTTTAACGTCCTATTCTACTTGTAAGACACTGCTTTCAACGGAACTAAACTAGTTACTTTCAAACCACATAACATATGTATTAAAACTAACTGAACGAACACAGTCCTCTGATTGTTTCACGTGTTTCCTTTACTGCTTGCCTCACTTTTCTGATCTTCCAGCAGAAAAGATTAGGATTTAATAAAGAGTTCATAAAGACCAAAGTGGCCTTAGACACCCATGCAAGGAACAAAAATGAGGATATCATTTCACCTCTATGTCGTCGCTTAGTTATCATAGCTGCCACTACAAACAATGGTAAATAGCAACCAACTAATGCCAACTGCAGCCACCGCGTACTAGACAATGTCTTTCTATACCGCGCTATGTTCAGTGGAATTGTTTGGCTCGGTTGTCCTTGTCCATTGTTCTGAAGTTGTGTTTGATGCTGACGCAACCTGAGGAACTGAACTATAACTGAACGAACAAAGTTCTGTGATAGTTTTCTTTACTGCTTGCCTCACTTCTCTGATCTTCCAGCAGAAAAGAATAGGATTTAATGAAGAGTTCATAAAGACCAAAGTGGTCGTAGACACCCATGCAAGAAACAAAGTAGAGGATACCATTTCACCTCTATGTCGTCGCTTAGTTATCACAGATGCCACTACAAAAAATGGTAAATAGCAACTAACTAATGCCAACTGAAGCCACCGTGTACTAGACACTGTCTTTCTGTACCGCGCTATGTTCAGTGGATTTGTTTGGCTCGGTTGTCCTTGTTCATTGTTCTGAAGTTGGGTTTGATGCTGACGCAACCTGAGAAAAATCCTCGTGTAACAGTAAATTGAAGTTATCAGACTTAAAGTTTCAATGACAAGGATATACAAATGTGATATCAATTTACTCGAAAAGAATTGTATGGAACCGACAACAGAGACAAGCCACAGAGTAACCACAGTTACATAAGTTCGCTTCAAAGTTACAACTTGTCTGTACCTGAGTCCTAACAACAGGGCAAGAAGTCTGTCCACACTTATGGCAGCCATTGTCAACAAAGACGCTAAACAGAAGGTATAGCCTGTCATAAATGATGCAGCTAATGCGAAGTGGCAAATATTCCTCGTTTCGTTCACCATAGACATCCAGCAAGTAATATTAAAAGGCTGTACAATGAAGCCAACACAGAGATCAGTTGTCGCCAGGCTGCGAAACAAGAGTTTGGACGGCGGATAAATTGAAGACACCTTGTCAAGGGCCGCTAGGATCAGAGTATTCCCCAGAAAGGCAGTGATGGAAAGGAAAATGTTTAGTACTGCAAGACATATCAGGTGGTTGTGTATAGCTGCTGTTAATTCTGCTGAGCAGTATAGTTTTTCGTATGATATCCAATTTTGCTCCCGAGTAAAATTAGCTTGCGCCATTTTGCTGCAGTGATGACGGTCAGCACATCTGCATTTTAGCGCTTTTATCGCTTTTCCAGACGGACGAATCAATATGCTGACATGCATGCCATATATGTCCCGCATCTAATTTGAAGCCGAAGAACTGGGCCCAGTTCCAAATTAAACCATTTTCGCGGTATTTTTTTTATCAGTATATAGGCGTTTTGCTCATCACAATGAAATTGAAAATTTGAAGCTCGTGGGATGTGGCTTAATGTGAAATAGAATACGGAACTAATTAATGTGTTTAGTAAAGCTGAAGCCAGATGTTGGGTATTAGTATATACCACACAAGTGAATAGTGCTTTTCACACGCTCTGATTGGTCAACTCGGAGGTGATTAGCAAGCACTATTCACCTCCGAGCAGCCGACGCGCGACCGCTTTTCGCTATAATTTCACACATAAAGTAATGTTTTGGTCCGCTAATTATTCAGTTTGTGTAGTGTATACTAAAACAATTATTCACCTCCACTTCGTTGAATAATTGTTAACTATTTACCTCCGAGCAACTCGCGAGTGTCGTGCTCCCTCGAGTGAATTTCGAAAAAATGGCGTGCCGGTTTGCATCCGTGACAAGCGAACAAATCATCCAAATTAACGACGAAGCAGTCCCTGAAAACACATAGAAAGCGACTAAATTTGGTTTGACCGTGTTTAAAGATAATGGTTTATGTTTTTAACTCGAAGTTTATCGACAAAAGCCAATGAGAAATGTTTTGTTTACCAATGCAAATTAATCTTGCGTAACCTCACTCGTTCACTTGAAAACCAAAGTTGAACGATATTTATTTACAGAATGGTTTCAAATACAGAGAGAGTATGCAACGCCATTTGAAAAAATGTCGCCACCAGAAGTATACAAATGTCTTCAGAAATTTGATCTGTCAGCGAGGAAACGGGCGGCTTGTTGTTTTAGTCCTTTGCGCGCGAGGAAAATATTACAATCGTTGCTCGAATATATGTATTAAAATCAATTTTTGTGGTGTATATTACCTCACTGTTTTAGTATGTACTAAAACAACTATTCACCTCGGTGTCGGTGGCTAGCGGTGGATATTTACCTCGCCGCTTCGCTGCTCGGTAAATAGCCACCACTAGCCACCTCCACTTCTGTGAATAGTTGTTAATTAGTATATACGACACAAGTGAATAGTGCTGTTCGCGCGCTCTGATTGGTTAACTCGGAGGTGATTAGCAAGTACTTTTCACCTCCGAGCAGCCGGCGCGAGAGATTTTACAATTTCCGACCGCTTGTCGGTATATTGTCACACATAATGTAATGTTTTAGTCCGCTATTTATTCAGCGTGTGTGGTGCATACTAAATAAATTATTCACCTCAGTGTTGGTGAAAGTGGTGGATATTTACCGAGCCGCGAGCCACTTCGGTAAATAATTGTTAACCAACAGGTAACGTTTTCAATTTGTGTTGATAATTATCATTGGTGAGCGGAGTGAATATATGAAGTAGCATGTGGTTGTAAGTCAGGTGTTAACTATCAAAGGATCGCTTGCGACAACAGATCAGTTATATTACCGCCTTATAACTGCAGAAAGAATCCCAAGTTGCAGGTGGACGTGATGATAACATCTAGTTGCAGATCGATAGGAGTGTGATCAAGGAAAGAATATTTGCTAAAAATATTTTGGTTGCTGTTCAGTGTTAGTTTGATCCGCTAGACCAGTGGTCACAGTTCTTAATATTTACCACAATGCTGGCCTTCTATGTAACATCACAGCATATGTTTTGAGAGGAAAACGGCGGCGCAATATTCAACCGGTATGATAAACACGTGTCATCCCGATCATAAGAGTTTCTTCTAGCATGATCTCAGAATTAAAATGTCCTAGCACGGTTTCTTTGTTTTCTCGACAAAACCCAGATAAATACCTCATTTATATTGTAAGGGAAGGAAATAACCTTCATAACTGAAAAGACGTTCGAGTTAAACAAACTTTTTTTTAAAATACTCATACTTTTCCTCTATATATGTTAATAGTAGTTTTTTGCCAGTATGACACACATTGCTCATTTATCCCTAATTAAGTGGAGACGTCGGAGTATTTTAAAAATATTTTGTTTAGCTCGAACGTCTTTTCAGTTATGAAAGTAATTTTCTTCCCTTGCAACACAAATGAGGTATTTATGTTGTTTTTGTCGAGAAACAGCTGAATTTTTCAGGCGTATTTTCGGAATTGCATAAATTGCGTTCGCAACTGCGAGGATCATTCTTCATTTGATTGATTGATTGATCAGCTCGTTTGAATCTTGTAGAAAGGCACCCCATCAATATATTATTATTATTATTATGATTATTATTATTATTATTATTTCATTTCCACAGTTCATAAATGATCTATTTCATATATATCATTCACACTCTTCTCTTTCAGGGGTACCCAATGAGCCAAATCAACCAAAAGCTGTAGAAAGGCATTTTTAAGTACCTTATGGTGTTTGAAGTCTGTTTAAAGTGATTTTTTCGTTAGCCAGATGAATTTCATCTGTTCGGATTCCTCAGCTGAAATTTTAATTGCCCGAAAATGTTAGGGAACAAATCTTCCTTTGAGAAAATGTCTGCTGAAATGAACTTTCGACGAACTTTCTAGGGAACTATTTTCTTTCCGAAAATGCTAGCTGACGTTTTTGACTGCCAAAACCAACAAATACCACCTTTCCGAAAACCTCAGGGGCTATGATTTCCCCATTGCGAATCCTTTAGGCCACCTTTCAGTTACGAAAATCCAAGTGCACTCTTTATTCGACGTCGAAAGCCTAAGGCGAACTACCCTCCACCGAACAGATATCTACCGAAACGTGTCGTTGGGTGCCCCTGCTCTTTCACGGGAACATATGAACCCACAGTTGACCTGCTCTCAACGTCAGTGGCTTCATAGCTCAGTTGGTTAGAACATCGCACCGGTATCGCGAGGTCACGGGTTCAAACCCCGTTGAGGTCCTGAATTTTTTTCAGGCTTATTTTCGCAATTGCACTGATACATTATGAGGATCATTCTTCATTTGATTTCATTTCCGTAGTTCATAAATGATTTATTTCATATTCATCATTCACATAAAGATATATTGGTAGTCAAAAAGTTTTTTTTAATAGGTTTTGGCAGGGAAGACGATCCTTTTTTTCACATGATAGCATATTTTAAATCCTGGCTAGTGCACGATCCAAGAGAGTATTGTTTAACTTAAATTATCGCTTCAAGATCTGATAAAAGAGACAAAATGATGTGCTCGATAGAAGTAAATTTTCTTTGCGATTTATTTTCTTTATGCATCAAGTGTGAGGGAAAAACTGAAATTATCCAAAACACGCTAATCTTCTTAGCCTTTCGACCAAACAAAGTAAGTTTTGAAAAGCACTTCTTTAAAGGTCTTTCCCACTAACGTTTTTAATTTGCATCTGAAAAAAACTGAAAGAAAAAAAATTAAAAACTACATATTAAATCCCTGTATTATTTCTCTTTCAAAATTCAACTCGATTTTGTATCACTCGACACCAGTTCTTCAGAATGCTTTTAGGGCAGATAGGTTGCAGGTGCATGATCTTTCGATAAATTTGCAATCGCAAGGCGGGAAAGCAATATTTCGTGTTTTCAATAGTTTCCATTGAGGGACCTCGTCGAATCTTTTCCTCTGCGACGTTCTCTTTATGTTAAAAATAACTGATGTCATTTTTCTTATCGCTCATTGCAATATTGTCCAGTGAACCAAACAAAAAAATAATAATAAGAAAAAAAGAGAGATGCCACACAGGAACTAATTGCCGTTCTTCTTCTTTTACTAAAGAGGGGGGTATGGGGGGGGGGGGGGATTAAGATCACGTTTCACATAAACTAAATCGGGTTTTTCGCAATCCACGTGCTAAAAATCCGCATTTTCACGAGTAACGGACAAACATTTGGCTATTTCACGGAGTTGAGAACAGCTTAATGACTGAGGCCTTAGACTTACCTCTTATTGCCACAAAAAAGCCCTAAATGACGTTCTTATGATACGTCCCGATCGTGTTCTCGGAGCCATAAAAAGAAAATTCAGTTCTCTGTTATTCCCTCCAACTTCTTGACTCGATTCCTGGCCACTAACAAATTCATCCTCCTCTGGTTCCATTGGGTTACTTTGGATTTAAAGTCATAGAGATGATGAAATAAAGACAAAAAAATCCTGTGGTTAAGGGCAAGCATTCCCTGATCCAATAACACATTGTCCCCTCCTCCTCCTCCTCAAAAAAAAACAAACAAACAAACAAACAAACAAACAAACAACGAAAGAAAAAACAAAAACAAAAAACAGTCACCTATTCTAAAAATTCCCAACTAAATCAACCTCCAAAATTAAAGATACTTCTTGAAATAAGATATTTTCAAGCCTAGTCTCCCCCACCCCCCTCCCCAAAAAGAAAATACAATGATACCTGTTGTGAAAATCACATGGACAGGAGACACAGAATATTATTTCCCTCGCTTTCTGATTTGTTGACACGTATATTTATTATGCTTGCAGCATACAAGTGACATTACAGTTCTTTTGACCAAAAATGAGATCAGAGTATTAAAAAAAAGGTCATTTTCAAGGTTGTACATACAGTCCTTTTCATCCCAAAGATCAACAGCGGTTTCCATTCCTGTGGTGTAGACCTTGTATCAGTATTAGTGTGAGCAATACAAGAGAAATGCCTGTATTGATCAGTTACTGTTAATATGGAGTTAACACAAAACTAGACTGACATTGGCATTGTTGCCCATCTACATGTGCTATCTCATGATCTGAACAATAAGTAGCAGTTGAATTAAGTATTATTATTATTATTATTATTATTATTATTAGTTAAACATGTAACTTAAGGCTACTGACACTTTGCTACATGCAGTTTCATCATGCTGCTTAGAATTGGCATTTCACACAAAGAAAAGGTGAAGTTACTATCCCCAAAACAATTTCACTAGTATAATTAAGTAATATGAAAAAGTGAATTAAGATGGGATAAGATTATCCCACCCAACCACTATTTTGCAATCAGTCCAATACCTGAGGGTTACAGTTAACTTGCAAAAATATTGCTTTGAGCAAAGACTTCAAAGCCGTTAACTTTTCCTTGTACGATGTTAAATCTTCTTCTTGATCAGTCTTAATCTTCTCCACGTTCTCTATCGTTTTCTCCGCAAATGACTTGTGTGCATCTCGAATTTTCTTGACCTTGTCGATGTTCATGAGGTCTTATGAACTCCCTTTCATGTAAACATCCAATCCTTCGACGATTTATATTCGTTCAGTCATTCTTCCAGTTCATCCATCCATCCATCCATCCATCCGGCTCGAAGGACCATGTTGTCAATTTTAGGATGTTTCTTTTCGTTCTTCCTCCATAACCCCCTTGTTCATAAGCCCCCCTCTTCCCCAATTCTCTCTCTCTTTTTTTTAAGAAAAATATTAAATGAGTCCCTGAGATATACATTATTTTAACTCCTACTTTAATTAACAAAGTTTTGTTACTGCAAATAAAACTACGTAAAAAATTCACTTTTGAACAATAAAATTTGAATGTCCTATTCTACTTGTAAGACACTGCTTTCAACGGAACTAAACTAGTTACTTTCAAACCACAGAACATATGTATTAAAGGTAACTGAACGAACAAAGTTCTCTGATTGTTTCACGTGTTTCCTTTACTGCTTGCCTCACTTCTCTGATCTTCCAGCAGAAAAGAATATGGTTTAATAAAGAGTTCATAAAGACCAAAGTGGCCTTAGACACCCATACAAGGAACAAAGATGAGGATATCATTTCACCTCTATGTCGTCGCTTAGTTATCACAGCTGCCACTACAAACAATGGTAAATAGCAACCAACTAATGACAACTGCAGCCACCGCGTACTAGATTACGTCTTTCTATACCGCGCTATGTTCAGTGGAATTGTTTGGCTCGGTTGTCCTTGTCCATTGTTCTGAAGTTGTATTTGATGTTGACGCAACCTGAGGAACTGAACTATAACTGAACGAACAAAGTTCTGTGATAGTTTTCTTTACTGCTTGCCTCACTTCTCTGATCTTCCAGCAGAAAAGAATATGATTTAATGAAGAGTTCATAAAGACCAAAGTGGCCGTAGACACCCATGCAAGAAACAAATAAGAGGATACCATTTCACCTCTATATCGTCGCTTAGTTATCACAGATGCCACTACAAAAAATGGTAAATAGCAACTAACTAATGCCAACTGCAGCCACCGTGTACTAGACACTGTCTTTCTGTACCGCGCTATGTTCAGTGGAATTGTTTTGCTCGGTTGTCCTTGTTCATTGTTCTGAAGTTGGGTTTGATGCTGACGCAACCTGAGAAAAATCCTCGTGTAACAGTAAATTGAAGTTATCAGACTTAAAGTTTCAATGACAAGGATATACAAATATGATATCAATTTACTCGAAAAGAATAGTATGGAACCGACAACAGAGACAAGCCACAGAGTAACCACAGTTACATAAGTTCGCTTCAAAGTTACAACTTGTCTGTACCTGAGTCCTAACAACAGGGCAAGAAGTCTGTCCACACTTATGGCAGCCATTGTCAACAAAGACGCTAAACAGAAGGTATAGCCTGTTATAGATGATGCAGCTGATGCGAAGTGGCAAATATCCCCCGTTTCGTTCACCATAGACATCCAGAAAGTAATATTAAAAGGCTGTACAATGAAGCCAACACAGAGATCAGTTGTCGCCAGGCTGCGAAACAAGAGTTTGGACGGCGGATAAATTGAAGACACCTTGTCAAGGGCCGCTAGGATCAGAGTATTCCCCAGAAAGGCAGTGATGGAAAGGGAAATGTTTAGTACTGCAAGACATATCAGGCGGTTGTGTATAGCTGCTGTTAATTCTGCTGAGCAGTATAGTTCTTCGTATGATATCCATTTTTGCTCCCTAGTAAAATTAGCTTGCGCCATTTTGCTGCAGTGATGACGGTCAGTACATCTGCATTTTAGCGCTTTTATCGCTTTTCCAGACGGACGAATCAATATGCTGACATGCATGCTATATATGTCCCGCATCTAATTTGAAGCCGAAGAACTGGGCCCAGTTCCAAATTAAACCATTTTCGCGGTATTTTTTTTATCAGTATATAGGCGTTTTGCTCATCACAATGAAATTGAAAATTTGAAGCTCGTGGGATGTGGCTTAATGTGAAATAGAATACGAAACTAATTAATGTGTTTAGTAAAGCTGAAGCCAGATGTTGGGTATTAGTATATACCACACAAGTGAATAGTGCTTTTCACACGCTCTGATTGGTCAACTCGGAGGTGATTAGCAAGCACTATTCACCTCCGAGCAGCCGACGCGCGACCGCTTTTCGCTATAATTTCACACATAAAGTAATGTTTTGGTCCGCTAATTATTCAGTTTGTGTAGTGTATACTAAAACAATTATTCACCTCCACTTCGTTGAATAATTGTTAACTATTTACCTCCGAGCAACTCGCGAGTGTCGTGCTCCCTCGAGTGAATTTCGAAAAAATGGCGTCCCGGTTTGCATCCGTGACAAGCGAACAAATCATCCAAATTAACGACGAACAGTCCCTGAAAACACATAGAAAGCGACTAAATTTGGTTTGACCGTGTTTAAAGATAATGGTTTATGTTTTTAACCCGAAGTTTATCGACAAAAGCCAATGAGAAATGTTTTGTTTACCAATGCAAATTAATCTTGCGTAACCTCACTCGTTCACTTGAAAACCAAAGTTGAACGATATTTTTTTACAGAATGGTTTCAAATACAGAGAGAGTATGTAACGCCATTTGAAAAAATGTCGCCACCAGAAGTATACAAATGTCTTCAGAAATTTGATCTGTCAGCGAGGAAACGGGCGGCTTGTTGTTTTAGTCCTTTGCGCGCGGGGAAAATATTACAATCGTTGCTCGAATATATGTATTAAAATCAATTTTTTGTGGTGTATATTACCTCACTGTTTTAGTATGTACTAAAACAACTATTCACCTCGGTGTCGGTGGCTAGCGGTGGATATTTACCTCGCCGCTTCGCTGCTCGGTCAATAGCCACCACTAGCCACCTCCACTTCTGTGAATAGTTGTTAATTAGTATATACGACACAAGTGAATAGTGCTGTTCGCGCGCTCTGATTGGTTAACTCGGAGGTGATTAGCAAGTACTTTTCACCTCCGAGCAGCCGGCGCGAGAGATTTTACAATTTCCGACCGCTTGTCGGTATATTGTCACACATAATGTAATGTTTTAGTCCGCTACTTATTCAGCGTGTGTGGTGCATACTAAATAAATTATTCACCTCAGTGTTGGTGAAAGTGGTGGATATTTACCGAGCCGCGAGCCACTTCGGTAAATAATTGTTAACCAACAGGTAACGTTTTCAATTTGTGTTGATAATTATCATTGGTGAGCGCAGTTAATATATGAAGTAGCATGTGGTTGTAAGTCAGGTGTCAACTATCAAAGGATCGCTTGCGACAACAGATCAGTTATATTACCGCCTTATAACTGCAGAAAGAATCCCAAGTTGCAGGTGGACGTGATGATAACATCTAGTTGCAGATCGATAGGAGTGTGATCAAGGAAAGAATATTTGTTAAAAATATTTTGGTTGCTGTTCAGTGTTAGTTTGATCCGCTAGACCAGTGGTCGCAGTTCTTAATATTTACCACAATGCTGGCCTTCTATGTAACATCACAGCATATGTTTTGAGAGGAAAATGGCGGCGCAATATTCAACCGGTATGATAAACACGTGTCATCCCGATCATAAGAGTTTCTTCTCGCATGATCTCAGAATTAAAATGTCCTAGCACGGTTTCTTTGTTTTCTCGACAAAACCCAGATAAATACCTCATTTATATTGTAAGGGAAGGAAATAACCTTCATAACTGAAAAGACGTTCGAGCTAAACAAACTTTTTTTAAAATACTCATACTTTTCCTCTATATATGTTAATAGTAGTTTTTTGCCAGTATGACACACATTGCTCATTTATCCCTAATTAAGTGGAGACGTCGGAGTATTTTAAAAACATTTTGGTTAGCTCTACGTCTTTTCAGTTATGAAAGTTATTTTCTTCCCTTGCAACATAAATGAGGTATTTATGTGGTTTTTGTCGAGAAACAGCTGAATTTTTCAGGCTTACTTTCGGAATTGCATAAATTGCGTTCGCAACTGCGAGGATCATTCTTCATTTGATTGATTGATTGATTGATTGGTCAGCTCGTTTGAATCTTGTAGAAAGGCACCCCATCAATATATTATTATTATTATTATTATTATTATTATTATTTCATTTCCACAGTTCATAAATGATCGATTTCATACATATCATTCACACTCTTCTCTTTCAGGGGTACCCAATGAGCCAAATCAACCAAAAGCTGTAGAAAGGCATTTTTAAGTACCTTATGGTGTTTGAAGTCTGTTTAAAGTGATTTTTTCGTTAGCCAGATGAATTTCATCTGTTCGGATTCCTCAGCTGAAATTTTAATTGCCCGAAAATGTTAGGGAACAAATCTTCCTTTGAGAAAATGTCTGCTGAAATGAACTTTCGACGAACTTTCTAGGGAACTATTTTCTTTCCGAAAATGCTAGCTGACGTTTTTGACTGCCAAAACCAACAAATACCACCTCTCCGAAAACCTCAGGGGCTATGATTTCCCCATTGCGAATCCTTTAGGCCACCTTTCAGTTACGAAAATCCAAGTGCACTCTTTATTCGACGTCGAAAGCCTAAGGCGAACTACCCTCCACCGAACAGATATCTACCGAAACGTGTCGTTGGGTGCCCCTGCTCTTTCACGGGAACATATGAACCCACAGTTGACCTGCTCCCAACGTCAGTGGCTTCATAGCTCAGTTGGTTAGAACATCGCACCGGTATCGCGAGGTCACGGGTTCAAACCCCGTTGAGGTCCTGAATTTTTTTCAGGCTTATTTTCGCAATTGCACTGATACATTATGAGGATCATTCTTCATTTGATTTCATTTCCGTAGTTCATAAATGATTTATTTCATATTCATCATTCACATAAAGATATATTGGTAGTCAAAAAGTTTTTTTAAATAGGTTTTGGCAGGGAAGACGATCCTTTTTTTCACATGATAGCATATTTTAAATCCTGGCTAGTGCACGATCCAAGAGAGTATTGTTTAACTTAAATTATCGCTTCAAGATCTGATAAAAGAGACAAAATGATGTGCTCGATAGAAGTAAATTTTCTTTGCGATTTATTTTCTTTATGCATCAAGTGTGAGGGAAAAACTGAAATTATCCAAAACACGCTAATCTTCTTAGCCTTTCGACCAAACAAATTAAGTTTTGAAAAGCACTTCTTTAAAGGTCTTTCCCACTAACGTTTTTAATTTGCATCTGAAAAAAACTGAAAAAAAAATTAAAAACTACATATTAAATCCCTGTATTATTTCTCTTTCAAAAGTCAACTCGATTTTGTATCACTCGACACCAGTTCTTCAGAATGCTTTTAGGGCAGATAGGTTGCAGGTAAATGATCTTTCGATAAATCTGCAATCGCAAGGAGGGAAAGCAATATTTCGTGTTTTCAATAGTTTCCATTGAGGGACCTCGTCGAATCTTTTCCTCTGCGACGTTCTCTTTATGTTAAAAATAGCTGATGTCAATTTTCTTATCGCTCATTGCAATATTGTCCAGTGAACCAAACAAAAAAATAATAATAAGAAAAAAGAGAGATGCCACACAGGTACTAATTGCCGTTCTTCTTCTTTTACTAAAGAGGGGGTCTGGGGGGGGGGGGGGGGATTAAGATCAGGTTTCACATAAACTAAATCGGGTTTTTCGCGTTTCACGTGCTAAAAATCCGCATTTTCACGAGTAACGGACAAACATTTGGCTATTTCACGGAGTTGAGAACAGCTTAATGACTGAGGCCTTAGACTTACCTCTTATTGCCACAAAAAAGCCCTAAATGACGTTCTTATGATACGTCCCGATCGTGTTCTCGGAGCCATAAAAAGAAAATTCAGTTCTCTGTTATTCCCTCCAACTTCTTGACTCGATTCCTGGCCACTAACATTTTCATCCTCCTCTGGTTCCTCATCGGACTCAGTGTCATACTCAGATGCCTGATCCATACTAACTTCGGTGGGATTTTCTTGCACATTTACATTCTGATCTCCGTCATGTTCTGATGGCCAGACAATTCTCTCACCTACAGCCTGAAGAGTGTCAGATGTCTGGTACATGTTTAAAGGAGGGGTTCCCGCCTTATATTTTGTCGTTTCCTGCCTCATCGTGCGCTGCCTAACACATTTTCCATGACCTCTTGCCCATTTCCTCATCAGCTCCTTGTCCTCTGGACTCATCAATGGACTTTTCAAAGGCTCCATGCGAGGGAGATCTTTGCAATCAATCTGCGAGGATGGCACTGGGTAGTAAGACGATGGCTGAGTGAAGTAGTAGGCAGACCACCTTGCCATTCTCTTGGCTGATTCTAACATGTGGCTTCCAAAGTTCCTAGCATACTGTAATGGTAGGCACGTAGGGTGCTTAAGATGTGTCACTGCGTGAAGATTTTTAACCTTCAGTGTTAACAGGCTTTCTGGATTGACCTTCGCTTCCGGATTAAGTTTTTCGATGTCGAGACTTAATTTGTGAAGTCCGCGACGAATCATGGCTACGGAGTCGGTGGTTTTGCTCGCAACTGTCCCTTCAGGTCCATTTGTTTTCCTTGTTGTGCCCGTCAGTGTCTGCACAGAGGAGACAGTCCCTTTAAGGAAAACATCTAGGCAGTTAACTTTTTCTACATCCTCTGGAAGCGGTGAACTAGAGCTTACCAGCTTGTGTCTTAGGTGAACGGAAAATGCCTCATACAGCTTCCCTAGGTTTTCCAGAAACAAATTGACAGCATTTACCTCTGTTATCAACTTAATTGCTCCTACTTGAGCATCGGTGACAAGAATGGTTTTGTTGTTTTCCAAACATATACCCATTGGCTGGGAAAACGACACGTGAACCATCACTATTGCCTGTTTCTCCGGTTCCGGCAATAATCTCGACCATCCGATGATACAATCTTAACCTGTTGGGACCCCACGTCTGTAAAAACGATATCACCGTTGTCTCCAAATGGCGCTATACCATGCACTTCGGTACACGAGCGTGTCTTGTTGGAAACGAGAAACACGTGACTGTTAGAATTGAGATCCATCTTAAGTACCCCACAATCGCTGGCAATGAAGAGTGATCCATTGCTGACAAACATATCACGTGCATTCCGACAGTCCTTTGGATACGAACATGTGGAGTTGATAGAACCTGAGATACCAACTCCATCCAGACTACTCTCGACAAAGTACAGCATGCATTCCTTGTTCGATGCCGCAATTATGGCATCGTCACTTACTGCACAAGTGATATCTACTGTCACGTCTCTTTCTAACTTGATGGCATCTACCCGTTTTCCAGCGTTTTTGTAGTGTTTCTTTTTCTGTTCTCAAGGTATGTTGCGACCCTGTTTCTGAGCTCAGCAACGGTGCCATCTTGTTCCAAGCCGACGCTAAGCAAAAATTCTTGAAGAGATTGCTTCGTCTTAAGCTTGCTCGGAATAAACCGACCTTTCTTTCTATCTCAACAACGGTTAGCGAATTAAGCATTCCTTCTAACACGAGGGCAATCATTGTCCAGTAATTGTACTGATCTATAATAGTGAGTACTTGTTGTGCATTGTCTAGCAATCATTGCCTAGTAATTATAATATTAGTAACTGATTGTTGTGTATTTTTTACCATTAAGTAATTATAATATCAAGGCCTTTATTGTTAAAAACGAGTGCCCTGGAGGTTTGAGTCAAGTATCAGAATGTCACCGAAATAGAACAATCAATACACAAAGAAAGAATGAAACCTATCAACGTACCCTGCATAATGCAGTCTGGATCCATGAGTTTTGGTAGTTCTTGTTCCAACCGTCGTTGTGTTTTTATTGAAAAACTCTCCACACAACCGGCACGTCGGACCGATCGCATAAAAGTAGCATCGATGTTACGGCCAAGACCTTTCTTTGCGGCCGTGTCTTTGGCACCCGCAAAATCCAGGATATCTCGCACCGTTTAGTGAATTTCTCGATGTCGCGATTAAGATAAACGAAAGGAGGTCTTCTCTTTGTGCACTTGGACCTTTTGTTTGGTTTCTTTATCCAAAACATAGAAATTGACTATGATGGTCACTGGAAATGTGACTTCCAAGACTTCCGAAACCTCCGCCATATTGAAACTGTTCCAACAAGACCCTGTGGACCGTGGAAACCTACAGGAGAGACCTGGGGCAAGGTTCATCCCCAGATTCTTTGACCTTTGACAGGAAGTCAGGGTTGACAAGTATTCAGTACGGCAGCCACTAGCTGTGTCCGGAAATGGGGTAGATAGCTCTTCATTTTTATGGTAGCAGATAATTCTTTTTCACGGAGATAAAAAGCAAATTCACGTTTCATAAAACAAATAACACATCAATCACGCTTCACATTAATTAATAAAATCACGATTCACGATGCGAGAAAAAAAGAAATTAACGTTTCACGAGAAATAAAAGGGTCCGATCACGGCTCACGAAAATACCCTATATCCCCCTCATATTACAATGCTGCGTCCTCATAATATATCAAATAGTAGTGAAAAACTTTCGCCCGCTCTGTATGCATCGCTTTTATTGTGCCATTTTTTCCCGGCAGCATGTTATATTCTGCACAGCATTCCTCTTGAAACAAACTCTCTCTAAAGCAGACAAACATTTTTTCCTGAACAAGAGTCGGCTCTCTCTTAAGGCTACGCAAAGTATGATCCAGTATATCTTCAGTGGACGTTTTTTGAGATTTATCTGCAACAAATTTTAAACTAAGAGCATTTAAAACAAACGAACTTGCTCTCAAAGTGAATTTCGAAATGATTATTTTACCTAAATTGGGATGAAATATTTTATTACTTGTGAACCCCCCAACATCCCTGAAAGCGAATACATCCTAAAATGGGATTCGGAGGAACTCAGCTGCGTTATCCCACTCGAAAGATCGTCCGCATTTAGTCTTTGATTACTGTCGAACTGTTAGCTCGCACCGATTTGAAATTAGTTTTCATTTTGATACTGTCGTCGATCGCTCATGCTGTTAATGGCAAGATAATGATTTGGAAGCCATGTTGATAATACGAACTTGCTACGGTGACAAAAAACACGCTTGCTTGGGTTTAATAGGTAAAACGAAAATGGAGTTTGAAAGAAAACGACGTTGAGTTACCAAAACAGGGTGGGAAAAATGTACTAAGTGAATAAATGGAACACCAGTTGAGACGTCTGTTTGTTGTGAAGTCTTTGTATCTTAAGGCGTGTTGCATGAGAATAACAGGAAAATTATCCACTGAACCGACATGAATGACGGAAAATCGATTAAATGACAGATGTTGAAAGAGAAAGACAAAGAGAATTACCGTATTTACTCGATTAAGCACCGCCCCTTAGAGCAAAAATACTAACAAGAGCCGTCCCCGAGTAAGCGCCGCATTCCTAGTTATAGACGTGCCACTTATTTAGGGATGTAACTAAAACACGAATACGGTACAACATTGTCTAATACAGCCTTGGAAATTTATTTTCCTGGATAACAATGTTCAAAGAAGGACATCCTTACAGCACCGGACGAGCAATGGTACATTCGCACCTGTCTGTCTTGAGTGAACTAGAAACGAATCCCTTCGAAAGTACGTCTTCTGACGTCGAAGAGGAACTGATATCCGAAGATGGAACGCTTGGACTCGGATTACGCGGACGGGTCAGTGAAATTTTGTAAACATTAAACAAGCCAGTGCAAAACGCAGGCCCATTTTCCCCACCAGAACGTTCAAAAATGTTTACTAAAAAACCGAGGGGTGGAAACCAGCACTAGCCCCCCTCCTCCACACCACTCTCTTGTACGTTCGAGTGTTTAGTTTTCTGCCCCTTTTCGTCCCTGTACTTGCGCGATTCCCGCTTGGCTCACGCTTCTCCTGCTTGGCTAGAAGGAAACGGAAACGACTGCTACGTAGGGTAACGGTTTTCATTATGTTTGACAACAGATTAGTGATGAAGTAAGCCATGTTTTAACGCTTTCCAAAATGTTTTTTTTTCCAAAATAGTATTTTCCGCAAGAAATGGGCTCATAATGCGTAAATGTGAACGGGATTCCGCAAAAAACGCCTTTTTTCTTTAATCCTCTTAAAATCGAAACATCAAAGTGGTAATATTTAGCGAAATAACACGGACGCAAAGAGTTTTTGAGAGCACAAGTTTATTGCAAAACGTACGGATACAGAAATTGCTGCTATATTAAAACGCAAAAGTATGAAGTACTTTGCGGGCTGTTAAGTTTGCTGGAATTTTATAAACAAAAAGGATGCCATTTTCACAGCCCTTAGAAGAAACTTCAGTATATGTATACACATTTGGACAGAAATATAAACTCCCAAATCTTCAATTTAATTCAAAATATTCATCAATAAAGGAAAACCAATGATCCAGAGGCATGTGTGCCAATGTTACAACAAAAAAAAATCAAAAGGAGATTACACTACTCAACTTATACACTATCTGGACATTGCATTTCAAAATTACAAATATTATGGCTCATGCTGTAGAAATTCTGCGGCTTCTGATTACCCATGCTGCAGAAATTCTGCGGCCTCTGATGACCCATGGCGCAGAAATTCTGCGGCTTCTGATGACTCATGCCGCAGAAATTCTGCGGCTTCTGATGGCCCATGGCGCAGAAATTCTGCGGCCTCACATGACCCATTGCATGCCGCAGTAATTCTGCAGTTTCTGATGACCCTTGCCGCAGACTTTCTGCGGCATCTGATCACTTAGGGGGTGCAGAATTTCTGCTAGATGGGATCATTTCGGGGGCTGCAGAATTCCTGCCACATCCACCCATCAAGCTATGGTCAGCAGATATTTTGTGGGATACAACCCAAATGGTTATCATGTCGGTGATGAAATTCAATTTTCTCGGACATGCTTCACATTGCAGAAATAAATAAGTCGTTTTAGTTGATCATTAAAAAGCGTCCGTGAAAACACGATAATTTCAACGTTTCTTAAAAATCTGCGGACAAAAACTATAGATTTATCAAAAAAAAAGCTATATTGCAAAAACACAAACTATTTTGGTCAGCGTTTTTTGTTAATTACCTTTACTATTCAAGGATATTTTTAAGTAAGTACAGGCAGGTGATAAAACGAGCACAGGAGTTTCCAACTTTTTATTAAACGACACAAAGTTAATGCAGTACTGTTATACCAACAGCAGTAGAGATGAATCAATAAAGGCACACCTTACATTAGCTTTTATTAACTTCCGTTCTGCAGGTGCAACACCTGGCATAATGCTTCTTAGCCAAACCGTTTTGTAACATTTGCGAAAGGAATCATTAAAGGTTTGGTGACATCTTTGGATATAACATGTAGTGTGATTTTTTTGCCAAACGATGGCCGCATAAATCTAACAAAATTCAGTGGGCAATTATTTATGAGGGGGTCTTTCTTAAACAGCTATTTGTTGGCAGTATTGAATATAGGTGACATCGATAGAAACGGGACAAGCTTCAGTTTAAGTGTCAGTTGCGGCAGCATTAGTCAGCTGCTCATCATATTATAGTATGCAAAACATGGTTTCTTTTCGTTTCTTTCAACCGAATTTTAAGCTAGTTGTAAAGGTTAATCAACTAAACTTACTTAGCAAAACTATCGCTGTTCTGGTCAATAGAACCCCAAAACAACCAAATCTACCAAGGGAAAGCGGTTGGCACCAGTTGGGAGTTTGGTTTATTAACGGACTGAGCCAAGAGACTAACTGAGCAAAGTTTTGTTAATAACCTTTACCAATCAACAATATTTGAATGTATGTAGATACAGGCAGATGACAAAAACAGAGCAGGAATCTTCCAACTGTTAGCTGATTAAATGACAGAAAGTTTTGCTGTTATAACAATAGCAGCAGGGATGAATCAATAAAAGAGCACCTTACATTAGCTCTTATCAACTTCTCTTCACTAGGGAAAGCACTTCGCAGAATGTTTCTTTACCCAAAATTTGTAAATTTTGTGAAAGGAGTTGTTCAAGGTTTCGCTGCACCTAAAGGTAAAGCACTCTGATCGTGTGCTTTGTTTGCCAGGCCAAAGCCGCATAAGTCCGACAAATTCAATATATAATATATATGAGGCGCTTAGTTTCTATAACGGGTATTTGCTGGCAGTATAAACTTATAAACATCAACTAATGATCTAAGCATAAATTGAGTGAAACAACGTCTGTAAGTAACAAAGTGTTTTCATCGCAAACGTTACTGGAGAAAAAATTCATTTTATTGCCTTCGAAAGCTTAACTTGTAAGAAACATTTCCTTCGATAGATCTAAACAACTTATTTCACGGACTGTTAACTGAACGAACAGCAAAGTTGTCTGATTGTTTCCTTCACTGCTTGCCTCACTTCTCTGATCTTCCAACAGTAAAGAATTGAGTTTAATGAAGAGTTTAGAAACATTAAAGTTTCCACAGCAGCAAATGCAAGAAACAAAGATGACGACCGTTTTTCGCCTCGATTTACTCGTTCAGTTGCCAAATCTGCCATAAATGAAAAATAACAAACAACTAATTTCAGCTGCAGTCACCGTGTACTAGACACTGTTTTTCTGTACCGCGCTAAGTTGAGTGGAATTAATTGGTTCGGTTGTCCTTGAACATTCTGTTGAACTTGAGTTTGATGTTGACGCAGCCCAAGAAAAATTCTCGTGTAACAGTAAATTGAAGTTACCAGGCTGAAATTTACAATGATAAGGCTGTAAAAAAGTGATACTACTTCGATGTAAATAACTATTACGGAACCAACAAGTCAAAGAACCCAAACAGCAATCACAGCTACACACGTTCGCTTAAAAGTTACAACTTGTTTGTATCTAAGTCCTAAAAACTGGGCGAGAAGTCAGTCTACACTTATGGCAGCCAGTGTTAGCAAGGACGCTGAACACAACGTAAAGCCTGTCATAAATGTTGCCGCGACTATGAAGCGACAAATATTCCGCTGTTTGTAAGCAGTAGACAACCAAACAGCAACAGTACAAGGTTCTACAATAATACCAACACAGACATCAGTTGTCGTCAAGCTACGAAGTAAGAGTTTGGTCGGCGGATGAAGTGACGACTCCTTGTGAAGGGCGACTAGGATCAGAGTATTCCCCAGAAAGGCAGTGATGGAAAGGAAAATGTTTAGTACTGAAGGGAATATCAACTGCTTGTTTTTACTCGCAGCTAATTCCCCGAGGAGATAAGAGCGTTTAATTTGAGGTGATCTTCTTCAGTAAAGTTCGTCATCGCCATTTTAATGCCATAGGTGTCAACAATATTTGTATGTAGATACAGGCAGATGACAAAAACAGAGTAGGAGTCTTCCAACTGTTACGTCATTAAATGACAGAACGTTTTACTGTTATAACAACAGCAGCAGGGATGAATCAATAAAGGGGCAGCTTACATTAGCTCTTATCAACTTTCATCCACTTTGGGCAGAACTTTGCACACTTTTTTATTCACCAAAAATTTATAAACATTTCGAAAGGAAATAAGTTGTTGAAGGTATAACATATTGATTGTTTGCTTTGTTTGCCAGGGGAAAGAGGCAAAATCCAGTATATAATATTTATGAGGCGTTCTTTCTATAACGGGTAATTGCTGTGGTATAAACATATGAACATCAAATAATGATCTGAACAAAACAAGTAAGTGTTTTCATCGCAAACGCAACTACAGAACAATATTCATTTTATTGTTCTCTAAAGCTTGCAAGATACTTCCGTCGACTGATCAGAACAACTTATTTCACAAACTGTTAACTGAACAAACAACAAAGTTCTCTGATTGTTTCCTTTACTGCTTGCCTCACTTCTCTGATCGTCCAACAGTAAAGAATTGGGTTTAATGAAGAGTTTAGAAAAAGAAAAATGTCTGCAGAGGCCCATGCAAAAAGCAAAGATGAGGACAATTTTTTGCCTCGATTTTTTCGTTCAGTTAGCACAGCCCCCAGTGCAAAAAGTGGCAAATAACAAGCGACTAATGCCAACTGCAGCCACCGTGTACTAGACACTGTTTTTTGTATCGGGCTATGTTGAGTGGAATTGTTTGGCTCGGTTGTCCTTTAACATTCTGTTGAACTTGAGTTTGATGCTGACGCAGCCTAAGAAAAATTTTCGTGTAACAGTAAATAGAAGTTACTAGACTTAAATTTACAATGATAAGGATATACAAATATGATATTGATTCGTTCAAAACAAACATTATGGAACCGATAACACAAAGAACCCAGAGAGCAATCACAGTTACACACGTTTTCTTCAACAACTTGTTTGTATCTAAGTCCTAGCAACAGGACGAGAAGTCTGTCTACACTTATGGCAGCCAGTGTTAGCAAAGACGCTAAACACAACGTAAAGGCTGTTATAAATGATGGGCGACTGTGAAGCGACATATCTTCCATGGAGGAATTCAACTGTGCGGTCCCATTTTTATAATGTAGGAGTAATTATCTGGAAAAAAAAAAAAACCAACAAACAGCAAATTGGCTGAATATGTTTATGGTGCCACTTTGAATTTAATATCAAGCAACTGTTTGAATAATATAACTTTGAGCTAAGTTTTAATGAATAACTAGAACCAGAAATAGCACTTTTCAAATATTCGGTATAAAGGAAAAGTCTCGTAAGTAGTCACAGAAAATTTTACTTATGGCATCCCATTACTGACATGCTTTTGTTCAGTTCCAAAGATAGCTCTTCCATTAGGATTAAACTTGAGAGGCTTTTCAAAGCCATAAGTTCAATTTTCATTCAGAAATAGATTTCGCTTTCGCTTCCATAAACTTCAGTGTTCTTCTCTAGCAATGGGTGATTCTATTTTGATAAGTCGCACATTTTCACTTAACTTTTGCACATGTTTTGTCCTTCTTATCCATGAAACTCGCCTCGCAGCGTTAAATGTATGGAAAACAATAGAAGCAAGAAATGTCCTGCCACCTTGTGATTGGAAGACTCAAGTTTCTTAAAAGAAAGGTGTTGTGGAGAGGCGAGCTATTAAGTAACGATATAAGTATGTTATCATTTAAGCTCATTTTTTTCTGCCTGAGCGCTAATGTAAATTGTAATAATGTTGACTTGCTTCCCTCTAATCAAGCCTACCAAAATGTTAACTCTAAATACTAATCATGTTGATTTGCGTTTGTTACACCAAACCCACGAATTCTTATTTTAAGATTCGTGGTTGGTAACTTTCGGGAATCCAACGACAATGGAGAAAATTGGAATTTCGTTTTATTTATTAAGAAATCCTTTCGGTGAACTATTTTTAGATATACTGTTCAACAGCTCAAGCAATTTTTTGGCTAAAGTCATGGAGAGTTAGAGGAGCATTTTCGCATGCATGCTAACTGTCGACCGAATTCTAAGCTAGTTGAAAGGTTCATCAACCAAACGCACCAAGCAAAACTTTCCCTTTTTTTTCCAATTGAAAAATTGGAAAAAACAGGGTTTGCATTAAATACTCAGAAAAACTCCATTCGTGCGAAACTGTTTTCGTGACATTTTATCATTCTATCATTCATCCGCATCACATTACGTAACCGCTCGAGTCTCTTAGGAATTCTTTTGCATTTATATTCGTTCTTAATTTTATACACTTTCGACTTGAAAATGGCGTTAAGAGAACGTTGAAACGTCGTCGTGTTTTAAAACTTTTCAGTTTAAAATCTTAACCGAGATGTTTTAAAGTTTTTCAGTATTTTCGCAATGTTTTATAGTTAAATTGTTTTCCACTTCATCCTTAGAAAGCCAGCCACATCAGCCAAGGGAAAGCGGTTGGTGTCAATAGCACGCGGCCAAATGTTGTCTTAAAGCTTTTACATATATTACAATACTGCGTCCTCATAATATTCAAATAGTAGTGAAAAACGTTCGCCCGCTCTGTATGCATCGCTTTTATTGCGCTATTTTTTTTTTATCTTTCTTGGTTATATACCCCACACAGTAATGCAAGATAAAAGCCTTTGGTTGAGTTTTCTCGACAGCAGCTCATGTTGTGCACAGCATTCCTGCTGATCAGGAAGCAAACTCTCTCTAAGACAGACAAACGTTTTTTTCATGAGCAAGAGTCGTCTCTCTCTTGAGGCTAGTACGCAAAGTATGGTATTTAATATATTGCGAACCAACGGCTTTGTGATCCAGTGTATCTTCAGTGGAAGTTTTTTTGATATTTTCTGCAACAAATTTTAAGCTAAGAGCACATAAAACAAACTGTCCTAAAAATGTCCTATGTGAATAAATCGAACACCAGTTGAGATGCCTGTTTGTTAATAATAATAATAATAATAATAATAATAATAATAATAATAATAAATAATATATAATAATATATTATATTAGCTACAGAGTTGTTAGCCTTGGGGCCTCCTGGGTTACGTTCGACACCCCAGGTTGGCTGGATAGGGATCCATATGGCATCCATACGTTTTCACTGTCATAATAATAATAATAATAATAATAATAATAATAATAATAATAATAATAATAATAATAATTAAATAACAATATATAATTATAATAAGAACCTTCCCAGAATCCTTTGCAGCTGGAAAATCGTCAATCCCAAATAACTTGGTCAGTTTGAGGGCAGCAAGACCCCCACGTTGTCTAGAAATAAGTCTTACCATAAACTAATTATTGTACAAGACTAAGGGCGATGACGTCATTGGTCACGTGACTTTGCTCACAAGTGCGTTTTTGCTCACTGTGACGAAGTTATTTTGTTATTGAAAAAGCAGTCAACGTGGTTTGAAGCACAATGGTGTGAGCCATTTCGGACTGCCCGGGTACCGAACAAAATATAAATATTAAGGGAGGTATATACAATTTTCAAAAAGTGGGAGTCTGGGTACAAGTGCTATCTCGCGTTGCATTAAACGCGAGGAAACAAAAATTTGGATATTGGTAGATATTTTTATGAAATATACATTTTTGTCATTTTTAATGCTGTGACGTCATCGGTCACGTGACCAGAACGGACCGAAGTTTAATATTCGCTCTAAAAGTTTACTAGAACCTTTCTCCAAGAATATTTTTAGGCGAAGTTGTAGTTTAATAAATAGTGTTTTAAAAATTGGCCATGATTACTTTTCCCTAAAAAAGTGCGGCAGTAGAAAATCTAACTGAAAAGTTTGTCAGCTTCCTGCTCAACGACCATTTGAGGTAGGAATAAAATAAAATTTTTCCTAAGGCTTGAGAGTATGCTCTTTATGATGGCGTTGTCAGTTTCTTCGATTGCTTTTGGCGAGGATCGATGTTTAAGATTTTTTTCAGAGGAGAGGGCCTGGAGGAAAGAACGAAAACGAGGCTATACTTTCGCGCCCTTTTGTGTTCACTGCGACGCCGCGCCACAAAAGGTTAGCTAGAAAAAAAAATTCCAAGGACTGGACAACGGACTGGACTTGCATTTTCTTTAAACGGAACTTTTGACGACTTTTTTAATTATTATTTTTTTTTATGGCTGCTGTCTGCTCAGGAACAATGTATACTTGACAAGGTAAGTTGATACAGATAGTTGTTGCTGTTTGTTAAAAAACAAAACAAAAAAAAAGCGCGTTTGTGGTACACTTAAATGCACTTCTCACCAAAAAAGTGTTGTTTAATTCTTGAAATTATAAAACTTAAACTAGAAGTTGCAGCAATGCGAATGAAATCAAATTAATGCTAACATTAAATGAAACAATTTAAGTTGCTTAAGGCAACCGATGCAAGCTCAGTAATTTTACTAAATACGATATTTGAAGGTTAAAAACGTATCTTAAACAGTGACGGAATAAATGATTACTTTATTTTCAACCGGAACTTAAAATGTTACCTTCATTCGCACAGACATCAAAACTTTATTTTATACTGTCCATGAACTAAATTCCCTATTACAATTATAACAAAGTGTACAATAAAGCCATTATTCAAAGTATTGGCCAAAGAAAAATAGTTGCGCATAAACAAATACTGGAACAGTTCGTGCTTTCAAATGGATTACCCTAATGAATTACACGATTCCGACACATAAATTTAATTTGAGTGGCGAAACATTTTGTTGTATCTGAAAAATTACTGTACTACAAAAAACGTTCTCACAGAGGTTGTAATGCATGGGGGTTCACATAATTTAATTCAATTTTATAAAGCTAAAAATTGTGTGTCAAAGATTTAGCAGAAACAGAGAAAAGTTTTAAAATCACGGCTGTTTGTGCGAGTTCGTGTACGTTCGCGCTAAACGCGGAAAGTACCTAAGCTTAATAACTCTGAAGACGTCAAGACGTTAAGTTTATGTCAAAACCGACCAAGAACCAGTCGAAAAAAAAACAAAGAAAGATTAGCAAATAATTGTTTTAATAGATTTGGCAGTTTTACAAAGTGTTACGCTTCTGGTTTGTGGCACCTATTTACAATGGTAGTCTGAGGAAAAACCTTTTTACAACAATGTTTAAATTAGAAGCTTAAGCTTACGGTAAATTTCATTTGAATCTATTTTTTAAATTGAGGGGAAATTAAAATGTAATTTGCTATAAGAATGGGTCCAACACAGAAATCCTGAAAACCTTCTTCACAAACAAACTGGCGATAAACTTGAAAACCAAATTTGAGAGTAGGCTTAACATCTTGCCGAGCCATACAAAAGTTGGGCACATAAACAAAGACAACGCTTATCTGGCTTATCGGTTGACCGTAAGTTTTTTGAAGAAAACGACTAAATAAAAGGGCAACGGTAAATACCTTCTCCAATCGTCGAAAAGGCTACATCGGGCCACTGCGTAAATCGCACATCATTCGTCTTTAATCATGCTCAAAGCACAGCGGGAAAATTTATGTGTTGTCAAATGCAGTCGCGGCGCGAATACAATCCCTTTCACAACGCTTTAGATACATCCAAAAAGCCGTCCATCAAGCCTTGATATAATTCTTCCCAGAGTGGCCAGTTAAAAATATTTTCACAGTCTAACACATCTTCAGGTGACCTAGTCGAAGTGGCGGAACGAGAGAGTCGAACGAGGTATCGCACAGCGTTCATGTGCTCGTTAATCCACTGACTTGGTCTAAGGTTTTATGAGACAGGATGAACCAAATTTCAAAATAATTTCACCGTTTTGAATGTAGTTAAGCTTCGGACTAGAAATTTCCCATTACTTTGTAAACTTGACCGCAAATACCACTTTCACCACAGCTACAGCGCTGTCGCAAGCAAACCGTCGCTTCGTTTCAGAAGGTCGATTCACTTTCTGTGATTGGTTAAACAAAATGACGTGTGAATCGCGAGGTGTGGAGAATCTACGATTCGATGACAAACATAGCGGGCAATGTCTTCCTTCGTAATTTAACCAAAGAAAAAAATTTCAAAACATTTAATTTTTGGTTTATCGTGAACTAAAAAAACTGTCAGAACAAGAGCGGTAGGCGTGTTTTCGGAGCATCTCTCTCTCTCTCTCTCTCTCTCTCTCTCTCTCTCTCTCTCTCTCTCTCTCTCTCTCTCTCTCTCTCTCTCTCTCAACGAACACTTGTGATTTCTGGTATGAATGAATTAATATGCAAAAACTAAAAAAGGTAAAAATAATAAAGAAAATTTGTCAACTATTTTCCCAAAGAAGTACAAATACACTTGCCTCGATCCAAGCCCACTCTTAATAAATATCCACAAAAATATGAATACAATCTTCCGTCTGTACAACATTTAACCCCCAAATTTCGATACAACCAATTTTTTTCTTTTACATTTATGAGTAAGCTCTGGCTTGCTGGCTCAGCAACAAATAACTTTCAAAACCATGAGAAGTTAAGTGAGAGGAACAATGTCTACAAGGTCTAAATAATAAGTCAGTAGTGCATGAATGGGTGGGGCAGGGGTTCTGAACCTTCAACTGATTGTACTTTTTTCTTCTGGTTCTACCCCTTACGTAGCAGTATCTACTTATGTCTTAACTTTGTTGCAGAGTCTAACAAAATTGCAAATTCATCACAACTTATCATTGTTCTTACCACCTTGGGAATGCCACCTTGGGAATGCCACTTTTTTGGTAGCCGCTTCATTACACGTCTATTATTTCTATTTCTGTATTGTAACCGTTTTCTCCATTTTTACTTTCCTTCAGTGTTGCCCCTGAAGAAGGTTAGTCATGTCTCGCCGTAATATATGGCGTTAAAAGTTACCCTTTTCAACCATCATTTTGTTTCTTTGTCTTATATCTACCTTTTTATGGGATATATAATTATATATTGTTATTTCCGGTTTCACTTGTAATAATAATAATAATAATAATAATAATAATAATAATAATAATAATAAGAGATTGGTATTAAAAAGTGAACTTAACGCTTCCAACCGGATTGAAGCTATAAACACCTTAGCTGTACCAGTAATTACATATAGCTTTAATGTAATTAACTGGAAATTATCCGAGATCAAGAAATTAGACACTAAAACTAGAACGCTACTCACGACGACAAAAATGCATCACCCAAAAGCTGATATTGATCGATTATATCTCCCAAGAGCAGACGGCGGACGAGGCCTTGTCCAATTAGAACTGACCTATAAGACTACCACTGTTGGCCTAGATGCTTACTTGACATCAAGCAATGATCGACTCCTACACTTGGTCCAGCAACATGAAGAAAAGAAAAAGCTGTATTCTATCACAAGAGAAGCTGAAAAGTACAACATGAATTAGACCTCCAAGAGACGTCCCGAAGAGACGATGAAACTGCAATTCTACATGCAAAGAAAATCAAGGCAAAAGCAAAACACCAAGGCCAGAAACAACTACAGAAAAGATGGGAAGAATAACCAATGCATTGTAGATACCCCTAACGGATAAGAGAAGCGGACGTTGACATAAAGTTGACAAACCAGTGGCTCAAGTCGAGTGGGCTTAAATCGGAAACAGAGGGACTAATTTTAGCGGCGCAGGACCAAGCTCTCCTCACCAGAGCGTACCAGCACCACATTATAAAGGATGGCACTGACCCTCATTGCCGCCTTTGTAATAAATCCCAAGAAACCATAGATCACATTATATCAGGCTGCCCAGAACTGGCAAAGACAGAGTATATCCACCGGCACAATAAGGTCGCAACTCACCTACACTGGAACATCTGCAGGGAATACAATATGGACACTGTAGACAAATGGTATGAACACGAACCAAAAACAGTGGTAGAAAGAGATAATATCACTATCCTGTATGACATGCCCATCCACACAGATAGAGCAATAACAGCAAATCGCCCAGACATTGTGATCAAGAATAAGCAGGAAAACAAGTGCACCTTAATTGACGTGGCCATACCATCGGACAAAAACACTTCCATTGAAGTATCAGAGAAACTGTCTAAATACAAAGATCTGGAGATAGAAATAGCCCGTATGTGGCAGATGAGAACAGTGATAATCCCTGTTGTCGTAGGTGCCCTTGGAGTTATTAGGAAAGGCACTGAAAAACAGCTGCGCGAAATCCCAGGCAACAATAACCCACATGAAATCCAGAAAACAGCACTTCTGGGAACAGCACACATTCTGAGAAAGGTCCTCTCAATCAAGTAAATTGAACAAACACTCCTCTAGTGCCTTAGAACCATGGTTTGGTTCTGGCCCTAGAAGGTAAATGTGGACAAGTAATAAAGTGAGGTAAAATAATAATAATAATAATAATAATAATAATAATAATAATAATAATAATAACAGCATTTATTTACACACGATTAAAAAGTTCAGCAAAGCTGATGTGGTCGTGTACGATCAATAAAATTAAGCTTCCTAACTAATCACAATAAACTAATATATAAAAATTCTACGTATTTACAATATATACTTTACTTTACTCTTTATTCAACTTTAATTATACAGATCTTAGCACACAACACAAACCAAAGACAAATTAAGAGTTAAAATAACTATAAAAATACAAGATCTGAATAATTAGGTCAGTTTATACAGAACACGAAGATTCCTTATAAAGATAAACTGCCTCAATGTAGCTCAAACAGTATACAAAAGCAGACAATATATCATTAATTAATTAATTAATTACAAAAATCTGTCCTTATTTACATTAAATTGATTAAGATAAAAATTATTAACTCTATTCTTAAATGATGAAAAATGTTCAATTGTTCTCAATGTAGCTCAAACAGTATACAAAAGCAGACAATATATCATTAATTAATTAATTAATTAATTAATTAATTAATTACAAAAATCTGTCCTTATTTACATTAAATTGATTAAGATAAAAATTATTAACTCTATTCTTAAATGATGAAAAATGTTCAATTGTTCTGATGTCTAGTGGTAGGCAATTCCACAAGTCTACAATACGATTAAAAAAAGAAAACTTAAAAACATTGGTTTTTAAAAAGGCCCTTCACCAGCGTAGCTTCACTATTTCTGATATTATATTTGGGTGTTTTAAAATTTACATATGACAAAACATTAAAATCTATATAACCTTTAAGGCATTTGAAGACAAAACAAAGATCCAAAATCTCTCTTCTATATTCTAAAGGTAAAAGTTTTAGTTTAACAAGTCTCTCAGTCAGAAACAAAGGTGAAGCTCCAAGGAATAGCCAAAAGAAATGGCTTATGGACTGCAGTGTGAGCAGTGAAAACCTCGACTGGAGCTCGGCATATCTTTTGGTATTGCGGTGCACCAAAAGCACAAAGTTAATAGAATTCCATTTTAAATTTCTTCACAGACGTCTGGCAACTAACAATTTCCTGTTCAAAATTAAGCTGAAGGAAAATGAAAATTGCACCTTCTGTCAAAACGCGCCTGAAACACTAATACATCTCTTCTGGACGTGTCAAAAAACCTCTAAGCTCTGGAAAAGTATAGTGGAATGGCTACAAAATTTGAATATTATACAGAACAATTTCACGCTACTGAATATTACTGCTCTCGGACTAAAGCCTGACACCTCGAAACATGCCCTCCAAATTAACTACTGTTTACTGCTAGCACGATATCATATCTGGCTTGAACGAAACTTTACCCCACTTTGAGCATTATCTGCTTTTTCTGAAATCAAGATACGAGCTGGAGACAAAAGGTGGTGACAGGAAAAAGTGGGAACCTCTTGCAGTGTATATTGGGCTTTAAAAACATCTGTAATTCAACTGGATATCTGTATGACCCTATTCTCGCAAGACGTAATTGACGCTTTTCTTCTCTAACCTGAAATAAGACTCTTTTTAAAGCTTAAATCAGCGCCGATAGATGGTAAATATTGTAGCTTGGCCTGTACTAGTACCAGCTCTGTATTGCTCCGTTTTGGTTTATTTTGCTTATTTGTGTTTTCTATTTCTATCTAGTTCGCTTTTTTTTTCTCGTATCTGCATGTCCTTTTGTAACCTCATTTTGTATTTCACTTTTAATTTCTTTTCGCTTATGCTATTCCACAAATGTAATGTAGTGTATTATTCTGTACTGTAGCTCTGTATTACTGAATTTGTTTTAGCAAATAAAATATATATATATATATATAAAAAGGATCACATAAGTCAGTTTTCAAGATAAGTTTAGTTGCACGTCTTTGTACACGCTCAAGTGTAGTAATCTTTTCTTTGGTGTAAGGTGACCAGACCTGTGAAGCATACTCCAACTGTGGTCGAACAAGTGTTTTGTATAAAATTATTAATGTTTTCTGATCACATTCTTTGGTACAAGTTCTATTGATCATGCCCAACATTTTGTTGGCTTTACTAATGATGATGTCAATGTGATTATTCCAAGATAACTTGGTAGAAACATGTACACCAAGGTCTTTCTCAGTATTGACAGACATAATCTGTGAGCCGTTAAGTGTATAGACTGAATCCACAATATTCTTTTTCTTTGAAATTGCAAGATATTTGCATTTCTTTGAATTAAACTGCACGAAATGATCAACTGACCAATCGTTTAGATTTGACAGATCACTTTGAAGTTGTTGAACATCATTGGTGTTATCTATGATTCTGAAGCATTTCATATCATCACCGTACAGTTGTACAGTGGTGCCTGCGTGTATAGCTTTAGGGGCCGTATTTATATAAATATAAATTATAAACAATAATGGTCCCAAAATGGACCCCTGAGGCACTCCTAATGATATTGGTAACAGGGACGATTCACAACCGTCAATGACTGTTCTGTGGTGTCTACCTGTTAAATATGATCTAAACAAAGAAAGGACTTTACCTCTTACACCCCCATCGAACAACTCTTTCAGTAAACAATTGAATGAGACCGAGTCAAAGGCCTTACTATAATCCAAGAATATAGTGTCAACTTGCTTTCTTTCATCGAGTGCTTTAGCAAAAGCATGTGTAGATCGTAGGAGACTGGTAACACAAGAGCGTCTACTCACAAAGCCGTCTTGCAGATGGTAAATATGTGGTTGAAAAAAGGGAAAAACATGTGTAAACATACATTTTTCAAGGATTTTTGATACAATACACAACAATGATATTCCTCTGTAATTTTCAACCACCTCTCTATCATCAGACTTGAAAACTGGGACCAAATTTGCAGTTTTCCATACTTTTGGGAAACAACCACTGTCCAGTTGTTTATTGAACAGGGTGCAGAGGGGAACAGACAACGACTTTGAACATTCCTTCAACAGACGTGATGTTATTCCATCCGGTCCACAGGTTTTGGAAATGTTCAGCTTTTCCAGAAAATCCATGACCATAGACGGCGAAAGTGTGATGTTATTTAAAGACTGGTTGTCATTATGACAGTCACTGAGAAAATAGTCCTCATGAAGGGGAGGACAATCATCTCTCTTGAAAACTGAGTTGAAGTAGTTGTTGAATAATTCTGCTTTTTCTTGGGCATCAGAGACTTTCACTCTGTTGTATTGCAGAGATGTTGGAATCCTTTTGTTCTTGTATTTAGCTTGATAATAGGCCTAGAATCGCTTGGATTTTCTGTCAAAGTTGATGACAGACCTTGAAATATTGCTTACGCTTCCATTTAATAAGCGACTTGAGTTCCGCACGATGCAATCGAAATATTGCCCAATGATAATCAGAAGATGACTTTTTAGCCGGCTTTCTAAGTCTCTCTTTCTTTCTAACAGCTTTAAGAACTTCAGCATCAATCCATGGAGCGCTATTAGCTGATTTTATCTCAATCTTGGGAACACAATCACTGACAGCTGCAAGAAAAAGATCCATCCCCTTGACAGTTGAAGAATCCATGTCATTTTCATCATAAGCTACATCCCAAGGAATATAATTTAAGAGTTCCTGCAATCAGATGTGGCTTAAAAAAAGTACACTTGAGTGACTTTTTAAAAGCGTCAATGTCACAAATTTGTCTCATTTGGTTTTCCAGGGCATTCCACCGAATAATTGACTTGTATGAGCATGATTTATTGATCATATCAGTCCTAGGCCTGGGTGACTTAAAGGCCATTTTCCTCCTGAAATCGTAGCTACTTACAAACTTTACAAACAGACAGTTCATAGGACATGGTAAAAGATGATAATAAGCCTGATGCGCTATAATTAATAATCGTTTCTCATACATAGTCTCCAAGGTATTCCATTTTGCTCTGGCAAGAACCTCCTTGCTTGGCGTACACCAATCTAAGTTAAATATTATTTTTGCCGCTCTGACATGTATAGATTCCAGGTTTGACAAATTAAAACACTTGACCGCAAGAGCCCCAAATCAACATACCATACGTAACAGAGGGCAAAATAACCCCCAAATAAAAACCAATTCTCGCCTGTCTAGGCAAC
>JAEMWC010000225.1:820000-855000 GCA_016490735.1 Pachyseris speciosa
CACCTTCCGTAGATACGCCATGCCATCCAGGGTTTAGTTCAACATCACCAGAGAGTAAAAGTGTCTGTCTAGTAGCCACCGAGTTTGCATAGTACGAAGCTCTGCTTGAACTCCAGGAACGCTTGAGTCTACAAAAACTACCAGAAGCCGCCGGCTTGAAGTTGAAGTTGCCACCAAAAGTCCGGCGACAAATATCGCCCTCAATTGCAGTACTTAGCATTTCTGATACAGACAAAGCAATGTACCGATGAGGAGGATACTTAGCTGCATTACGGATGATATTTAGATGCGTTAAAACCAAGCCTAAAAGTAAGAAACCTCTTACAACCTTGGAGCTATGGCAAAGCGTGACCGCCATTATGCTTAAGCAACGATTTTCCTCGCGCTGAAGTCTGTATCTTAAGGCGTGCTGCAAGGGAATAACAGGAAGATTTTCCACTTGATTACACCCATCTTGAAATCACTGGTGATCCTTGCAATCTGATTGGCTCTCAACTGTGCAATTTATTCCCAAATTGCACCATTTTTTACTCTAAATCGCATCCTTTCTGTAACTCATCAAAATGAAATGCAATAATACTAACCTATCAAATTTAATGAATAAACAAATATTAATATTGACAAAAAACTGTGTGATTTCAAAGTGGGTGTAATAAAGTGGTAATTGAACTTCGTGTCATGCAATTCTGGTCTGAAATCATACTTGTGATTTCAAATCGAACTCGCGCTGCGCGCTCGTTCGATTTTGAAATCACGCGTATGATTTCAGACCAAATTGCACTCCACACAGTTCAATTACCATTATGAACCGCCATGAATGACGGAAAGTCAATTAAATCAGGTGACAGATTTTGAAAGATAAAGACAAAGAGAATTACCACATTAACTCGATTACGAATCGCCCCTTAGAGCAAAAATACTAACAAGGGCCGTCCCCCAATAAGCGCCGCATTCCTCGTTATAGACGTGGCACTTATTTAGGGATATAATTAAAACACGAGACGTTACAACATTGGTTAAAACAGGCTCGGAAATTTATTTTCATGGATAACAATGTTCAAAGAAGGACATCCTTACAGCACCGGACCAGCAATGCTACAGTCGCACCTATCTATGCTCACAAGGTATCGTATCTTTCTGCTGTCTGTTTCTTCGAGCTCACAAGTTTTCCTGAGTTGCATTTTCTCATTGTCATAATGCCACACTCGTTTTCTTGCGTCACAGTGAACACAAGGGGTCTCAATAGCGGGCGAAAAAGAAGACAGGTTTTTAGATGGCTGCACATCAATAAAATTCAATGTAAGTGATATTTTTGCAAGAAACATATTGCTTTAGTGAAATTGAAAAACTCTGGTCGGCGGAGTGGGGAGGCAAAATGTTTTTTTTGTCACGGCTCAAAACACAGTAAAGGAACACTGATCATGTTTAATCCTTCTCTGGATGCTGAACTTATTGAGTGTACAACGAGTGAAAAAGGCCGAATAATTATATTAGAAGCCCGAATTAATGACACGAAATTTGTTTTTGTAAGAATTTACGCTCCTAACGATTTAGCACAACAAGTGAAATTTTTTGACAACCTTAAGAGTAAGCTCGTAAAATATACAAATGACACTTTTATTGTTGGAGGTGATTTTAACTGTGCATTCACACCAAACGACAAAAGCGGTGGCTGCCCAGTGGGGAAAAAGGGGGCAGTTGTTCAAGCTATTTGTAATCTCTGTAGAATTCTGGATTTAAAAGATGTTTGGCGATACATGCACCCAAACGAGTCATTATTTACTCGCCACCATAAGTCTTTAAAAATCTGCTGCAGATTGGAATATTTTCTAGCCTCCGGGGAGAATGCAAGATAAATCCGGTGTCGCGGCAGTTTCTTTCTCTCTTTTTTCTAAAGATTTTGAAAGACGTGGACCAGGATTTTTCAAATTCAATAATTCTCTTCTAGAGGATCAAAATTTCATTGAAGAACTCAAAGAGAACATAGAGAAGTATAAAGAAAAATATCGCTACTTGACTGATAAAAGACTTTACTGGGAAATGATCAAGATGGAAATTAGAAGCTTCACTTTATTCTTTTCTAAAAGGCGAGCTAAACAGCGCAGAAATGAGGAAGAGTTTTTGTAACAGGAATTGTGTAATCTGCAAAGAAAAATCGGCCTGGATCCATCAGAGAAAAATGTGTCTGAATTTTACAATGTAAAATTTAAATTGAACCAGTTATCTTTGCTCAAAATCCACTGGGGCTATGACACGAAGTAAAGCTCGCTGGTGTGAACATGGTGAGCGCAATTCTAAATACTTCTACCGCCTGGACAGAAAAAATCACAATATTGAGTACATAACTGAACTGAAGCTCCCAGATAAAACTACTGCAAGTAAACCTAAGGACATCTTAAATGAAGAGTATCGTTTCTACAAAAGCTTTACACTTCCACTGGCGCGAATCCAGATGACCCGCTTTTTGACACCATTTTTAATGACCCGGCTTTACCTGAAAAATCTGCGGATCAAAAGCAATCCTGTGAAGGCCTATTAACAAAAGAAACGTGTCTCACGTCTCTGAAGCAAATGGCCAAAGGTAAATCTCCCGGCTCAGATGGTCTCTCGGCAGAGTTTTACTTAGCGTTCTGGGGAAGTTTAGGGCAAGAATTAGTTGATAGTCTGAATTATGCTTTCGAATGCGGAGAATTAACTATTTCTCAAAGAAGAGGAATAATCACTCTTATTCCGAAGAAAAATAAAGATAAAACGCTACTGGACAACTGGAGACCAATCTCGCTGTTGAATACCGATTATAAAATTGCTACTAGAGCAATAGCTTCGAGAATATCTAAAATCCTACCGTGCATCATTCATAGTGATCAAACGGGTTACGGTAAAAAGCGTTTTATTGGGAAGAATGTTCGCCTGATTTCAGATGCTATTGAGCGTTGTCAGGACACAAAGACTCCTGGCATCGCGTTGTTTTTGATTTCAAGAAAGCTTTTGACAGCATAGAATGGTCGTTTTTGTTCAAGGCACTAGAGACCTTTGGTTTGGAGAGATGTTAGTAAAATAGATTTTAACCTTTTACACAAATCCACAACGTTGCGTTACTAACAATGGCTTTGCAACACCCTTTTTTTTCTTTGGAACGTGTTGTTAGACAGGGGTGCCCCCTTTCTGGAATCCTTTTCGTCATTGGTGTGGAGCTTCTAGCATGCGCTATTAGAAGCGACAAATCGATGAAGGGTCTATCGCTCAACTCAATAGAATTTAGATTATCCCAGTATGCTGATGAAACTACTTGCCTTGTTGAAGATATTACATCGGTAGGCAATGTGGTTAAAAAACTGGATTTTTTTGGACTGGGTTCAGGGCTTCAGTTGAATAGGTCCAAAACGGAGGAATATCTGACGATGGACAGCTTGGACTCGGATTACGCGGAAGGGGCAGTGAACTTTTATAAACATTAAACAAGCCAGTGCAAAGCGCAAGCCCATTTTCCCACCAAAACGTTAAAAAAATGTTAAAAAAACGAGTGTTGCAAACAAGCACTTGCTCTCCCGTCCCAACCCCCCCCCCCCCCTCTCTCTTGTACGTCCGGGTGTTGAGTTTTCTGCCCCTTTTTTCGTTCCCTCCACTTGTGCGATTCGCGCTTGGCTCACACTTCTCCCGCTTGGCTAGAAGGAAACGGAAACGACTGCTACGCAGGCTAACGGTTTTAATTGTGATTGACAACAGATTAGTGATAAACTAAGCCAAGTTTTGTTAATTACCTTCAGTAGTCAAGAATATTAGGTAAAGGCAGGTGACAAAAACAGCGCAGGAGTTTCCAACTTTTGTTTTATTAAATGGCCCAAAATTGTATTGTTATACCAACAGCAGTAGAAATGAACAATTAAGGCACACCGCTTACATTAGCTTTTATTAACTTCCGTTATGCAGGTGCAACACTTGGCATAATGCTTCTTAGCCCAACCGATTTGTAACATTTGCGAAAGGAGTCGTTGAAGGTTTTGTGATATCTTTGGATCTAGCATATGGTGTGATCTGTTTGCCAGGCCATGGCCTCATAAATCTAACAAAATTCAGTTGGCAATTATTTATGAGGCGATCTTTAATTCTGAACCGGGTATTTGTTGGCAGTATTGAATATAGGCGACATTGATAAAAACGGGACAGCATTAGTGACATAAGTCAGCTGTTCATCATATGATAGTATGCAAAATAGTTAAATGGTTTCTTTGTTTTCTTTCAACCGAATTCTAAGCTATTGAAAAGGTTTATCAGCCAAACTTACTTAGAAAAACTATCGCTGTTCTGGTCAATAGAACCCCCAAACAACCCAGCTTACCAAGGGAAAGCGATTGGCGCCAAATGACGGACTGAGCCAGAGACTAACTGAGTCAAGTTTTGTTAATTACCTTTACCAATCAACAATATTTGTATGTAGATATAGACAGAGGACAAAAACAGAGCAGGAATCTTCCAACTGTTAGCTGATTAAATGACAGAAAGTTTTGCTGTTATAACAAGAGCAGCAGAATCAATAAAGGGGCATCTTACATTAGCTCTTATCAACTTCCCTTCACTTGTAAATTTTGCGATAGGAGTTGTTGAAGGTTTCCCTGCTCCTAAAGGTAAAGCACATTGATCGTGTGCTTTGTTTGCCAGGCCAAAGCCGCATAAGCCCGACAAAATTCAATATATAATATTTATGAGGCGCTTAGTTTCTATAACGGGTATTTGCTGGCAGTATAAAGTTATAAACATCAACTAATGATCTAAGCGGAAATTTAGTGAGACAACGTCTGTAAGTAACAAAGTGATTTCATCGCAAACGTAACTAGAGCAAAAATTGCCTTCGAAAGCTTAACTTGCAAGATAAAACTCCTTCGATAGATCTAAACAACTTATTTCACGGACTATTAACTGAACGAACAGCAACGTTGTCTAATTGTTTCCCTCACTGCTTGCCTCACTTCTCTGATCTTCCAACAGTAAAGAAATGGGTTTAATGAAGAGTTTAGAAACATTAAAGTTTCCATAACAGCAGCTACAAGAAGAAAAGATGAGGACAATTTTTCGCCTCGATTTTCTCGTTCAGTTGCCACAGCCAAAACTGCCATAAATGGTAAATAACAAACAACTAATGTCAGCTGCAGCCACCGTGTACTAGACACTGTTTTTCTGTACCGCGCTATGTTCAGTGGAGTTGTTTGGTTTGGTTGTCCATGAACATTCTGCTGTTGAACTTGAGTTTGATGTTGACGCAGCCTAATACAAATTCTCGTGTTACAGTAAATTGAAGTTACTAGGCTCAAATTTGCAATAATAAGGCTGTAGTAAAAAAGTGATACTACTTCACTATAAATAAATATTACGGAACCAAAAAGACAAAGAACCCAAAGAGCAATCACAGCTACACACATTCGCTTCAAAGTTACAACTCGTCTGTATCTGAGTCCTAACAACAGGGCGAGAAGTCTGTCCACGCTTATGGCAGCCAGTGTTAGCAAGGACGCTAAACACAACGTAAAGCGTGTTATAAATGCCGCGGCGAATGTGAAGCGATAAATATTCCACTGTTCGTAAACAATAGACAACCAAGCAGCAACAGTACAAGGTTCTGCAATAATACCAACACAGAGATCAGTTGTGAAGGGCGACTAGGATCAGAGTATTCCCAGAAAGGCAGTGATAGAAAGGAAAATGTTTAGTACTGAAGGGAATATCAACTGCTTGTTTTTACTCGCCGCGACTTCTTCTGAGCAGGGTAGAGCGTTTAATTTGAGGATATCATCTTCAGTAAAGTTTGTCATCGCCATTTTATATTAATGCCATACGTGTCTCTGGGGAATTCAACTGTGAATAAATCGAACACCAGTTGAGACGTCTGCTCTTTGTGAAGTCCGTTGTATCTTAAGGCGTGTTGCACGGGAATAACAGGAAGATTATCCACTGAACCGACATGAATGACGGAAAATCGATTAAATGACAGATTTTGAAAGATAAAGAAAAAGAGAATTACCGTATTTACTCGATTAAGCACCGCCCCTTAGAGGAAAAATACTAACAAAGGCCGTTCCCGAATAAGCGCCGCATTCCTAGCAATAGGCGTGGCGCTTATTTAGGGATATAACATCAGTAAAACAGCCTTGGAAATTTATTTTCCTGGATAACAGTGTTCAAAAAAGGACATTCTTACAGCACTGAACGAGCAATGCTATTTGAGTGAACTAGAAACGAATCCCCTGGAAAGTACGTCTACTGACGTCGAAGAGGAATATCCAAAGATGGAACGCTTGGACTCGTATGACGCGGAGGGGGCAGTGAAATTTTGTAAACATTAAACAAGCCAGTGCAAAACGGAAGCCCATTTTTCCCACCAGAACGTTCAAACATGTTTACTGAAAACCCGAGGGGTGGAAACCAGCACTACCCCCCCCTTCCCCTGCCCCGCACCACTCTCTTGTACACCCGAGTGTTTAGTTTTCTGCCCCTTTTCGTTCCTTTTCTTCCGCGATTTCCGCTTTGCTCACGCTTCTCCTGCTTGGCTAGAAGGAAAGGAAACGACTGCTACGCAGGCTAACGGTTTTAATTATGATTGACAAGAGATTGGTGATAAACTAAGCCAAGTTTTGTTAATTACCTTCACAAGTCAAGAATATTTTTAAGTAGGTAAAGACAGGTGATAAAAAGAGCGCAGGAGTTTCAAACTTTTTATTAAACGACACAAACTTTTACTGTTATACCAACAGCAGTAGAGATGAATTAATAAAGACCCAACTTAGATTAGTTTTTATTAACTTCCGTTCTGCAGGTGAAACATTTGGCATAATGCTTCGTAGCCAAACCTTTTTGTAACATTTGGAAAAGGAGTCGTTTCGTGACATCCTTTGATCTACCATATCGTGTGATTTGTTTGCCAGGGCATGGCCGCATAAGTTTAAAAAAATTCAGTGGGCAATTATTTATGAGGCCGTCTTTCTTAAAAGGCTATTTGTTGGCATTGTTGAATACAGGCAACATTGGTAGAAACGGGACAAGCTTCTTTGAATGTTAGTTTTCGACAGCATTAGTCTGCTGCTCATCATACTATAGTATACAGAATAATTAAATGGTTTCCCTTTTTCTTTCAACCGAATTTTAAGCTATTGAAATGGTTAATCAACCAAACTTACTCATCAAAACTATCGCTGTTCTGTTCAATAGAACCCCATAACAACCAAATCTACCAAGGGAAAGAAGTTGGCGCCAGTTGAGAGTTGGGTTTGTTAACGGACTGAGCCAAGAGAATAACTGAGAAACGTTTTGCTCATTATCTTAACCAATCAAGACAATCAACAACAGAGCAGGAATCTTCCAACTGTTAGCTGATTAAATGACAGAAAGTTTTTCTGTTATAACAAGAGCAGCAGGGATGAATCCATAAAAGAGCACCTTACATCAGCTCTGATCAACTTCCCTTCACCAGGGAAAGCACTTTGCAGAATGTTTCTTTACCCAAAATTTGTAAATTTTGTGAAAGGAGTTAAAGGAGGTAAAGCACACTGATCGTGCGCTTTGTTTGCCAGGCCAAAGCCGCATAAGTCCGACAAAATTCAATATATAATATTTATGAGGCGCTTAGAGTAGTAGGGCTTCAGCAAAATTAACCTCTTTTTTGCCTTCCCCTGCCTTCCCCTGCCTTCCTGCATAATAATAAGAGTCTTCCTGCATATTAATTAAGCGTCTGGGTAAAAATGCCTTCCTCCATACTAATGAGCGTCACTCTAGTTCAATAGCAACAATAGACCTGCCCAAACTTGCCCGATCTCTTTTAACCCTGATTGGGTCATGTAGAATGTATTACGTGTTCAAAATAAAAGCGGGTAGATTTCGAAAGCGCTATCATTCAAGCAATCGCTTCGCTAGGAAAAAAGTCTGTCACCAATATTTTTTTCAGACATTGCTCCAAACATGCAAGTCGAATCAAGCACTAATGTTGTAACTTTATAGCTGAAAGCATTAAAATACAGGAACTTATTTTGTTGTGTGGCAACAAAACTGATCCATCTATTCGAAAAACCGCTTGGCTCTGACTGTTCTTTTATTAAGCGGTAGTTCCGTTCACACAACCAAAACATACACATGACAGAAATTTTAACCGAAAACTGCGTTCTCTTCTATCTCAATACAGAAAACCCCAATACTATCTGACCTCTCAGCTTTGGCGATGAGAGATGTGAGAGAGAAAATAAATTTTTAGCAAACTTTTCTTGTTTTCCGCTCCGTTAGTCGCTAATTATTCAAAACTAGTGATCCAAACTGCCCTATATTTGCATACAAACTCTACAGTAAAAATGCCCTTATGCCCTATTCAAGCCTTGGCTCGTTCGTTCACTTTATCTCCCTGTATGTTAATAGCCTTTTCGTGTGCACTGCGTGGGCCTCGGGTCGGGTGGCCCGGTTTCCTTTTGCGTCCGCGCTGTGGCGGTTTTCACCCTCAACTTTGCTGAGAAGGAGGTCGCTTAAAGGGTTAGCTCTTCCTTAGGGATGAGTGATTGGCAAATAAATGCTGTACACTTTATTGATTTAATAAATGGCCACTCACGTGGCCAAAAGTTTGCCAATCCAGGTGTTATCTTTTTTACCCACTTCCTCCGTTCTCATCAAACCAAGCTCGGCCTACGCAGTACTCATGCTCGGCTTTGTTAATAACAGGCGTCATAAACGGTCATATTAAGTGAAAATTGGGAGTTTCGGTCAGTTTCCAGGGTGATGAAATCTCAAAAGTTATCATTTTGCAATAAAAATGCTTCATTTCAACCATAGTCCGGGATTTGGGAAAGTTGCAGGTTTTCAAAGCATTGGTCCATATGGACCAATAAATTACAGATCCGGACTAGAATAAGTTAGGTAGTGTTCATAACTGCGATGATCATCCACATATTTATTCTTTAATTCGCAGTTAAAATATATGATTTTCATATATTCATTCTCGCATATTCATCATTCCCGGATATTTTTCGAACCAACGAAATGACCAGCTCCCAGTTGGCTGGTTAGCTCAGTTGGTGGAGAACACACGCCAAATTCATGACGTCATTTTACTGCCAAAAAAGATCAAATTCAAAACTCCAAATCGGTTGTAGAGAAGAAAGAGTTTCGTCTTGTTGCATATTTTGAGTATGCTGACATAATTTGGCCGCATATGACCAAAACTATTCCCAGCGTGGAATTTGAACTTTTTTTCTCGCGAATACACCATGATAATAAAACTTTATGAAAGCATGTTAAGTAAATGAATTTACAATCATCGAAACGGCTAAATTTTAGCTCCGATTTTCTATACAAAATTAACCGAAATTCTAAGTATTTGTGTAAGAATGGAGATGTGATCAGAAGCTTTTCAAACCGTTCAATAAATTCGCAATTCGTGTACTATAAAGTTCTAAAACATTCGGCTGCTCTGCGTGTTTTAAACTTGATAAACACTTCTTCCCATTTATTAAACATATAACACACAAAATGATCGCTTTTTAATAAAAAGAAAGCCGTTTCCCTACAATAACATGTAGAAAGTGATTCCATATTTTCAAATGCTCCTTTTCCTTTTACTTCACAATGCTTTTTTAAAATAAAACAGAGGAAGATGCCAGAAAGGAACTGATTAACAATAACAAGTTCAAAACAACTTCATTCAACTTAACGTGACTTGGCCAAAGTTGCACAAGTTGTGTCATCACTTAGTTTTTGTATCCTTTGAATTCTTTTGATGAAAAGGTTAAGAAAAAGGTGAAATCAAGCTCTGAACTTTATACTATTTTAACTCCTACTATTATTAACGAAGCTTTGTTCCTGGAAATAAAACTATGGGGAAAATTCACTTTGAGTCCTAAATTTTTATTGTGTTGTGTTGTAAGACACTGCCTTCAACGGAGCTAAACAACTTACTTTCAAAGCTCATACCCCTTCATATTGAGTTACCGCTAACTGAAAGAATGTGACAGCTCCCAGATTGTCTCCTTCACTGCTTGCCCCACTTCTCTGATCTTCCAACAGTAAAGAATTGGGTTTAATGACGAGTTTAAAACGATTAAAGTCACCGCACAATCCCAAGCAAGATAAAAATATGAGGATGTTCTCATACTCTCATGTTCTCATGTTCTCGCTGAGTTGCCTATGCCGCCACTACAGCAAATGGTAAATAACAAGCAACTCATATCAACTGCAGCCACCGTGTACTAGACACTGTCTTCCTGTATCGCGCTATGTTCAGTGGAATTGCTTGGCTCGGTTGTCCTTGAACATCGTCTAGAACTTGAGCGTGGTGGTGAAGCAGCCTGAGAAAAATTCTCGTGTAGCAGTAAACGGAAGTTACTACACTCAAAGTTCCAACGATAAGGGTATAAAAATATGATACTGCTTGATTAAAAAATAAGATCATGGACCGACAACACAGGCAGCCCAAATAATAATAACAATTGTATATGTTCGCTGTAAAGTTACAACTTGTCTGTATCTGATTCCTAACAACAGGGCGAGAAGTCTGTCCACACTTATGGCAGCCAATGTCAACAAAGACGCTAAGCAAAAGGCATAGCTTGTGATATATATTAAGGCTAATGTGTAGCGACAAATGTTCCACCATTCTTTCAGCATAGACATCCAGTGGGTGACATGAACTGGTTCTACAATGACACCAACGCAGAGAACAGTTGTCGCCAGGCTGCGAAACAAGAGTTTGGACGGCCCATAGAAATCCAACTGTGAGGTTTTTTTAAGGGAGGACGGAGCAAGTATCTGAATAATAAAACAAACAGAAAATTAGCTCAATATGTTTATTGTGCCACCTTGAATTTCATATTATGCAGATGTTTGAATAATTTGAAGCCAAGTTGTATTGAATAATTACGCCCTGAAAAAACATTTTCAGATATTTGTTTTAAAGGAAAAGTCACCAAAATATTATACCATTAAACAAACTTTTTACTGCATTTCGATCGGATGCCAATATATACTTTTCCATAATACTAGGGATAGGCAAGCGCTTCGATTTGGGAGGGGGGGGGGGGGCTGGAAGAAACTCAGTACTAATGATGAGAATCGGTGGCTGATGAGAGAAAACAAACCTAGTACCGATATTTAGAATCGTTTTCTAATGAAAGAAGACAAACCCAGTACTGACCAATGCTGACCATCGCTGGCCCACTGGAGAAGACTATAATCATTAATAATTCTCTACAGCGTCAGAATAGAGAATGCCACCAGTCTTATTACGTTGTTGCGGGGAAAATGGATTCTTAGCTTTGTATGGAAACAACTGTAGCGTTGGCTGGGCTGTTGAGGCTTGTAAGTATTTAAACCATACGGTTCACCATGTTCAGAAAGTCCAGTTTGAAAAGGGCCTCCTTGAGGACGCCGGATCCCTGGTGTTGCCATTTTAATACGATTCTTCACAAGTTCTATGCTATGCTGTCCGGTTTTTGAGAGCGCGGGAGGAGGTGAATGAGATTATATGGGAGTTCTACTAGCAAACTTTCATATCTCAGGCAATAATAATAATAATAATAATAATAATAATAATTAAATCGTAGCTCAAATCTGTAGTGAAAACTGACATTTTTATCTTATGAAGATGACTTCCTTTTCACAATGTATAACTTCAAGCGGTCTCTTTTTTGTCATAGAAGACCATCTTCACCGTTTTGATATTTCGACAATCAATGTAGTTTTTTATGTGTATGTAAAAAGTCTTGAAGTCTGAAAAATACCTCAACCGATGTTAATCATCACTTGCATTTCTGAACTGCATGCCTCGCTGTCATAAGACACTGACTGACTGAGTCTACAGTGACTGTTTATCGAGAAACTAGGTTAACGTTGTAAGCCATCACTACCACAACCGCATCAAAACAACACAATGAACTTGTGCTCAAAGCAGATGGAATTCACGTTCGTCAAGCGTAGGAGCTATACAACGAACACGCACGCTTTCTTCATGCGTTTGGCCTCGCTTTTCTTTCTATTTGTTGAGAAAATAGAAAAGTAAAACGAATGCTCGTAAATCTCGAGTAAAAATTGCTTTAAAGTTACTAGAATTGTTTTAATCATCAGTAGCAAGGTGTTTTGTAGCTAAACTATCAATTTCTTTTAAAAAGGTGTTTGATAGCTAAGACCCTCTCTTCAAGACACCCAATTGTCTTTTTAATTTAGCTGGAGCTAGACATGAAAACCAGTACATCCAAAGAAGAAATTTGAGTAGAAGATTTATATATAGTGTTGTTTCCTATGTATCAAGATAGTTTTATGGCCTTTTAAAGGACCTCCGAGACGAAGTCACAATCATTTACCACTTTTAAGGCATCTTTTAACATTACTTTGAAAAGCTAAGACATATTGGAAGCAAGAAAAATCTCTCAAAATAATGCTTTAGTTTAGCTAAGGAGTATTGTTGGGGCTTACCAAAACTATGGATGGTTAGGGTTGAAATGGATGCAACTTGAAAAAAATCTGGCCAAGTTTTCTGAAGGTCTTCTCTTGCCTCGGATTAAAAATTACAATTAAAATTTTCTTCCCCCTTAGGTACTGAGAACCTTATATTATTCAATAATTTACTCATATCTTAATTATGGCAATATAATATGGGGGAATACTCATCCCTCGAGATTGGAAAACTACAAAAGAAGATTATCAGACACGCCCGGTTTTTAAAAATCTATCTATTTTACTGGTTGACGATTTGAACAATGAAGCTGTAGCATTATTTGCATTTAGATTTGTTACGAAACGCCTTCTTGCAACTTTTAACCATTTTTTCAAGGTAAAAAATTATTTCCGTAAGCATTATACAAGGTCGGCGTCTATACTCCACAAAGATCAGGCACGGACAAACTATAACAAATATTCTATCAGATTTAAAGGATGCGAAGTCTGGAACAACCTTCCCACATTTATCAAACACTCCAAATCATTAGATATTTTTAAGAAAAAATACTATCTAGGCTTACTACAGTAATATAACCGTATAGCCTGTGTGTATCCAAAAAGAATATATATCTAAGCCGCTCACATGTTCATTATGTTAATATTTTATACTTTTAACTCACAGGGCCTCTCCCAATTAAGCCCATAAGGGTTTGTCGAGAGTCCCTTGTCAACTTCAAATCACGACAGACTTGAAGCTGGATAACTGTTACTTCATTCCCGAACGTCGAAAACTCACACTCCAATCGGGCAATCTGGTAATAACAGCAATAATCGTACTTTAACGAATAAATTCGCATAAATGCGAACACAGAATCCTTCAATTACAAAACACGGCGATTGCTGTGTTAACGGCGGTTGTGGTGATGGCGGTTTTCTGCCAAAAAATATTATAAGCACAGTCACACAATGTTCGTAAAATAACCACCGACGAAAGAAAGTCAACTCACCTAACTGTTCGGCCTCAAAACTGCTCTAAACACACGTTGATCGCCAACAGAACAAATTGGCGTTCCAAGCGCAAAAACAGATGCTCTTTTGTCACGTGAGACGAACAAAAATTCCCCGAAGGGAGTCGGGAGCGAACCCGGCCCCTAAATGAACTTTTTAAAATTCATTTACTAATAAAGAAAAGGCAATCGACTCCTACAGTTCACAGTTCTTAGTTAAACAAAGTCATTACAAGTGCTTTATCTCAGTCATCCATCTCCAACCGACGCAAACTTGCAATGGGTCTTGTAAGTACAACAGTACTAGCTTTCGTCTCTCCGCGCCGTTGTCTCTTGGCATGGGTCACTACTGTGGAAGTGGTTCTCACTTTCGCCGCATGGATATAGCCATGATCATTGACAATTAGCTCCACAACACGTGCAATTGGCCATTCCCCACAAGGGTAGCTCTCGTCTGTAAGCAGGACTAGGTCTCCTACCTTGACATTCTCTTTAGACGATCTCCATTTCGATCTTTCCATAAGGATCGGTAAATACTCATTAGTCCATTTCGCCAGAACACGCTGCTTAAGTACTGAGCTTGACGCCACGCACGTTTACAGTGAAGATCTCCCTTATAGAACACACCTGGTGGCAAACTTGGCGTCGGACGCAAATGCAGCAAATGATTTGGATCAATTGGTTGATCGTCTAAGTCACTGTCACTGTTGCGCGTCAAGGGGCGACTATTGACGATATCGACCGTTTCTGCCATCACAGTAGAAAGGACTTCATCAGTTACGATTTGCTCTTTCAGTAAGGACTTTAAAACTCGCTTTGTAGTTTGGACCATTCTCTCCCAAATACCGCCCATGTGGCTTGCCGCCAGCGGATTGACTCTCCACTTGATTTCTTTCTGGGAACAGAAGTTACTGATCTTGTGATGGTTCCATTGATCAATGGCGTCTCTTAACTCCTCGTTAGCTCTTGTGAAGCTCGTCCCATTATCACTTCGGATTTCTTTGGGGCAACCCCGTATGCTAATCAATCTTCTCATGGCGTTGATTATGGAATCTGCACTCATCGAATGCAAGACGTCAACGTGTAGTGCGCGCACGGTGAGGCACGTGAACAAGTAGCCGTACCTCTTAACATGCGAACGTCCCTGTTTCACCTCAAATGGGCCAAAACAATCTATTCCGACGTACGTTAGTGGTGGTTCGCTTGGTTTCTAGCGATCCTCTGGAAGTTCAGCCATGAATTGCTCAGCTGGTCTTGCCCTTTTCTTCCACACCGCTGATCTCCCCTTCACATTCCAACGCTTCTGTCTGAGGGACGACAAGACTGACTCTTCAATATGCAACTGAGGTCCAGTTTCCTCAAATGTCTCTTAAAGCTGTTTAGCGGAACGCGGAGCAGGAGTAGCTGGGAGGCTCTAGCTGCTCCAATATTTTTTCAAAAATATTGTCTTTTTTGAAAAAAAAAAATTTCAAAAGAGGAATATTGTGTTAGAGAAAAACTGACAAAATGGAGACACAAATGAGATGATATGTTTTGGTGATTGTTTAAATTAAAGGCATTCCTAGCGATTTCAGAGACTGTAAATTTCAAAATATTGCGGGGCAACAGGTCCCCGGACCCCCCTACAGAAGCTCGCGCCTTCGGCGCTCGTTGGCTTGCCCTTCGCGCGTGGTAGCCGACCGGTTAGCTCAGTGGTAGAGCACCGCACTAGCGTGCGGGAGGTCGGTGGTTCAAACCCCGGTCACTAAGGGTCTTTAAATAATTGAGGAGATAGTGCTGCCTTTGTAATAACATCTGCAAGTGGTTAGACTTTCTAGTCTTCTCGGATAAGGACGATAAACCGTAGGCCCCGTCTCACAACTCTTCATAATTGATTCTGTGCGACGTAAAAGAACCCACGAAAAGAGTAGGGGACGTAGTTCCCGGTGTGATGGTCTATCTATCATCTGATGATTAAATGCTCGGAGATATTAGCTGCGCAAGCTACTCTAAAATCCCTGGGTAAATAATGTGATGGTGGGGTTAAGATGTCTTCACCTCTTAGGTTGTATGTGTTGATTCTTGGCTGAAGAAGACTCTTTAATGTCTGGGGAACATTGTCTCCGTGGTTTAATAGTGGTTTAATAATATTTAAAAACCTCCCGGTTGTGTTTGTCTTCTGTTTAGCGCATTAATTTTTATACAGAACATCAAGGTCCGATCGGGTTAAAGAAAGTTGATTAATATTTTTTTTTTCAGTCAAACACATAGTAAGTAATTGTATTGTGCAGTTCGGTCCACAAGACATCCATACCTACCCTATGGAAGGTCAGTGGAAAAGGGGCGGGCGGAGTGGGGAAGTGGCAAAAGTTTTGATTGAAATGTATGGAGTTAAATTGAAAATTCCAGGCCATTGCAAACCAAACCGTCTTCCATGGGGGAGGTATGCATCTTTTCTGGAACCACACATTCAAACACACAAGGCTCCATGGTCGATGCTTTGTTTAGTTACCCTCACATTAATAGCATTAGCAATTGTGTCTTCATCTTAAAGTTAAACTTCCCTGTCCTTTTTGAGATACAACATTATGTCACAGTAGAAATAATATCATTATTAACTACAACTGATAATTATAAGGGAAACTCTTCAGTTATGACACAAGTACCAATAGGTTGCTATAACTTAATTTTCCTTGGATAGTTTTACATTGACCAAAAAGAATCAGTAACCAACTTGGGCAAATTTTGTGCAATGAGAACTGTTCAGGGTTCTGCATCAAATCAATGCAAAATGTAAGGTGCAGGCTCCGTCGGCCAATCAATAAAATTACCAAAAGTTGTCATCTCTTGGTGCGGGCCAGTTGTCAACTTGAGCAACACTAATCCTATAGATCAGGCCCGGCCAGGGGTTTTGGGTATACGGTATCTAGAGCCATTTTAATTCAGGTATATGGTATTTTTATGTTACAATTCGGGTATAAAGTATCTGGTTTTCCTGAATTTTAGGTATTCGGTAGGTATTCGGGATCACACGTTTTGCAATTTTAAGGTATATTTACCCCTCACGGAATGAATGCGATGCGTCAAAAGACAGAAATTAGAGACATGCGCAGTACGGACACGGGTAATGGCCGGTCAGGTCAACAAGAATGCTATGGGGACTTTGTTGTTTAATATCTTTTTAAAACGCGAAGTTTCAGCCACCGTCAAAAGCAAGGTTAAAGAATGGTATATGATCGAAATATCTACCGTTTTCTATTTCGATTTTTTCCCCCGACGTTTATACAGTGCCTATTTTATTTACTTGAATGCGCACTGTTCGGTGCGTTGCTGGTTAAAAAAAATTCCGCGACGGTGAAGTTTAAGATCAGTCATTCAGTTTTTCAGTGGGTCAACTTTAGGAGTCCTGCGTTGTGTCCCTGTGAAGCTATTTCATTATTATTCATGCGCGCTCGAAGTCGTCAAGAATCGTATCATGCTGGGTTGGAGAGCTGTTCGAATTGAGGGAAGACAACTGAAGAGTGCAGGCAAGGTACGGAATGAGTTTTTCAAACCTTGATGACGTACTTAACACTAATAATGCAGTACAAAATACTTAAACTTAACACTTCTGAAATTGTTGTAATGGTAAACACAATAAAAATCGGAAACCAGTCAACCTTGAGCATTGTATATAGAATTTAGTTTTCTGAACCAAATCGGTCACTCAGGTTCCACATTTTGTACTTAGGCAAAACAATGTGGCAATTTCGATTCATCAACTACTTGCTGCAACCTGCTCTTTATGGCTTACCAGTGTATATCATTACTGTTATTGTCATGCTCTTAGACAATTAAACTCAGAATGAAAAGCTTAAGCTTATGTAATTTCACTATCCTTTATTTGTTTGTTGTTGTTTTTTAATTTTAATTTTGTTTGTTGTTTTTTTAATGCCAGCTCAATACTTCAGCAAGCCAAGGGGATCTCTGAAACCTCGCTCGTCTTCTGTGGACCTAACTTATATTGTGTTTTTTAGAACACAATAATTATTACTGTCCTTGTTTTAGCACAGTCAATGTACAGGACTAAATTATGTTTGATGCTTTAGCAGGTAATAATGCACATGTCATCGGCTTCCCTGTGGGTCTACCCCCGGGCCTACCAGGGAGATATGTGCGGGAATGCAAGGAGATGGATGGGATTCTTTGCCCGAGGTTAGGGGAAAATCTTGACATTGCCTTATGATCAAAGATTAGGGGGTGGGGAAATTCTTAAGTTTGAACAGGATGTTAAAGGGATTTTCAACTGAAAGACAGCTCACCCAGGGGACTTTGTCTTCAGAGATTCCCCGACCCCCCAGGAAATTCCTGAAGTTTGCTCGACTGATTTTTCAATCCCCCTGGTTAGCCCGGGGGTCGACCCTACAGGAAAACCAATGACGGGCATAAATCTACCATCCTGCACCTTAAAAAATACATGCTGTTAATTAACTGTCAAGCATTTAATTCTTAATACTGGTAACACCAAGTAAAATTGTTCCCAGTTTCTGGAACCTGCTACTATTTACAACTGACATCAACTTCACAATTAAAGCCTGAATATTTGAAAGCTGTGTCCATTTTTTTGGTTAATTTCACTTGTAATAAATAACTCTTTTTTTTCCTTTACTTTACAATTAAGGGCTAAAAATTTTCCTGTCACTAAGATTACCCTTTGGGCTTTCATAATAAAGAATGATTGATACCAAACTTTTGTTAGGTGCATTTCATTTATCTTACACCAAAAATTCTTCGAAAACAGCACCTAAAGACAATATCTCTGGTTTAATTAGGATAATTTATCCTCAAATATTCACTTAAACTATCAAGGGCTCATGCTACTAGGAGTAAACATAGGCTGTGTGTGATTTGCTGTATTTCAATGAAATAAAAGTGAGTCCTTTGATGACTTGATGACAACATTTTCTCACACATCTTGATATTCAGGTTTTCTTGTAGCATGAGTCATGTGATTTCTGCCTACTGAAACTGGGACCATGGGTTCATATTTGCTGTTTGCAAACCTTTTACACAGAATTAATTTGTCTGCCTCCCCTAAAAGAACATTCCAGTCAGACAAAGTAGTAGGGGAAACAATCAGATTTGTAGGGGGACTACAATTAAATAAAATACTGAAAATTAAATGTAATGCAATTGGTGCCTTTTGGTTAGATAACCAACATGCATGTTGTAAATATCTAATGCAAGCCATGAACATTACACTCCTATGATTTGCTTCATTTTTGCCTTGGGCAAATGTATCCACAAGGGAATAACTCTTTAAAACTTCTCTTTGTTTGAGTTGGTCTTTCAGTTTTGTTGCAACAGCTTTTGTCCCCATTAATTTTTTGATGATGTTGTTTTTCTTCAAGGATGTGGTGTTCAAAAGTTTGTCTTGTTTTGTAACTTGTTTTTGTAGGGTCAGAGTCTCTTTCTTCAAATCACTGAACCTTCTCTGTACAAATACTGAAAACAAGGGGAAAAGTCACAAAAAAAATTATTGACATTTGGCTTTGAAAACAAATTATTTCATTTAATTCATATTTTGAAAAGTCTGAACCTTAAACTTTCAGTTCTACATTTAGATGTTGGTACTTTATTTATTGATTGTGTTTTCATTTACACCTGTGAATGTTACTTTTTTATTACTGTCGAGAACATTGGTGTTTTTTTGTCAAGTGGAAAGGTATGTACACAGTTTTATCAGCAAGAGTTTTGTCCACTTGAACTCAAAATCTTACATGTACCTAAGCTTAAATTTAACTAGAGAAAGGTATGAAAAGTCGAAGAATTAAAACTAGGTTGAACTCGACATAAGAAGGACGACAAAGACTTGAATATTCTCGGTACCTCGCGGTAATTTTGATCAAATAGGCTGACCCCACAGCGGTCCGCACAAGGTCGGATACTGTGCCATTTAAAGTGTTTTTCACTTGTGTATTTTACCTTCGGGTAATGTTGCTTTGAGATAACTGAATTTTTGTGTTGGCATATATCTAAAATGGTTTGTTTCTTTCAGCTCTGCTACATTATTTAGTGTCCAAAATAAAAGCAAAGTCTGGATGCACAATTCACCTGAATTAACACGGGATTAACAGCTGCGAAATTATAACGACGGTTTTACAGCGGTCAATTAAACATACTTTGTAGTAAGTTTTAAGGTGTCTCTTTCAGTATCTCTAAAGTAAAAGTTTCTTCTTTCACCCCCTTTTAAGGAGAATGCACTAACGTTTTTCACCCCGCTAGCTACCCGCAAAAGTGTACAAAGGATTTTCACAAGTTCCGTGGCTTTTCTTCGTGACATTATTAAATATTCAACGTTGTCTTACTCAAATGTCAATGAATGTTCGTTGTGTGGCCCAGTTTAACTTAACCTTTAACCGTAAGCTTATAAAGCTTTAAAAGGCATTATATCTCCACTGAAAATGAATAAACAGGCCGGATGCGGGTTAGTTGTTTCACGTCAAAAACAGATCCGTTGTATTTGCGTGTGTTTACATTTTCCGTGTTTGGAAGCCCACTCAAAGCAGCCGTGATAATAAGTATGCCAATTAAAAAACTGACTTGAATTATACATTCACCCGTAGTTAGTAGAGGAGACTCCTCTACTAACTATGATTTACCCATTTTTTCCTTAACCAACGCTTATCTATACTTTTTCGAAGCGTTTGGATTGTCCTTTTCAGTCCTGTGTTTTCTGCTGTTAGTCGTTTACATTCATGAGAGAGTTTGTCGATCCTCTCAATCTCGCTTGCAAACTTGATAAAAACACTTTCTGGAGTTGCTGTTGCTGAAACCTGACCACCAACACTTGAACTGTTTTCGTTTGTTTTCTCTTCTGTTTTTATTTTCTTCGCCGGCTGATATTTACCAGAAAACTGCCTGCCGATAAATTTTCTTCGCCCCATTGACATTTTTTTCGCAACTTTCGTCGTAAACAAGTAACGAAAGAAGCCCGCGTTTTCAGGAAACAGCAGTTTTTCAAGGTAAAGTACTCTGCGCATGTCGTAAAATTTCGGTGGTTATGGACATAGGAGGGTGGATCCCCTTCCGTGAGGGGTAATATTGGTATCCGATGGGGAAAAAAACGGGTATATTGGTATCCCACCATCCCCCCTGGCCAGGTCCGATAGGTTTTAAGAAAAGGGTTTAACATTTTTTCAGCGAAAACATCATGCTAAAACTAGACGCAGTGTATATGGGAGAGTAATAGGCCTGAAGGGTTTATGTGGCTTATTACCGGCCTTCGTCACATAACCCCGGCCCGAGCTGAAGGCCCATATCTGGCTTATTTTTTATTTACTTTTTTTTTTCACATTTTATTGGAAACATAGATTTACAACAATAACATATTACTACACTACAAAAATATAATAAAGGATAAAGTCACTTTAAAAAAAAGAAAGCGAAAATTAACCACTACTCTTAAACAATAGGGACCTTACGATCCGACAACGGCGACGGCAACGGCAACGTGAGAAGTCTGGGTCGAGCGGGGCCACGTCGTGTTGGCGTTCCCGCCAAAATTGAGATAACGAATTTTACGAGCGAGAACGTTGACGACGGTCATTGATGTGTATCGTATTTAAGTCAACGAAAGTTTTTTATAAAGCCATGCCAAAGTTCCGTGACACTATTCTCCTGGCTCGTGCTTCCCGTTTGATTAACGCTGAAGAATTCGTGTTCCTCTACGAATTACACAAGCCTAAAAATCCGGATTTACCGTACACTAACTACGAGTGCTTCGATCTCGACAAGATGACCGATGATGAATGTAAAACTGAGTTTAGATTTTACAAGAATGACATTTACGACTTGGCAGAGGTGTTTACTTTACCGGATCGGATCGTTTGCTACAATGGTGTAAATGTCGACATGGTTGAGGCATTGTGCATTTTTCTTAAAAGATTTGCCTATCCCTGTAGATACGTAGACATGATACCCAGATTTGGAAGGCCAGAACCACAATTGTGTATGATCTCAAATGCTGTCATGAACAAGATGTATCAAACATGGATCCGCCTTCTCACTGATTTGAACCAGGATTGGTTAAGACCCGATCATTTAGAGGAGTTTGCCGTTGCAGTTCACAACAGGGGAGCTGCTCTTGACAACTGTTGGGGGTTTGTTGACGGTACTGTGAGGCCCATATGCCGACCAGGACGAAACCAAAAGTGCTTATACAATGGTCACAAAAAAAGTCCATGCTATAAAGTTTCAATCTATCGCAGCACCCAGTGGCCTTGTTGCCAACCTGTTTGGGCCTGTCGAGGGAAAGAGACATGACAGTGGGATGTTAGCTAGATCTGGAGTGTTAAACCAATTGCAACGATTTTCAGTGGACACAAATGGGAACCCCCTATGTATTTATGGAGATCCGGCATATCCTCTTCGACTACATCTGCAAGGACCTTTTCGAGGAGCTGGACTAACTCCCATACAGTCTGCATGGAATGAATCTATGAGTGAAGTCAGAGTTTCTGTTGAATGGATTTTTGGTGATATAATAAATTATTTTAAATTTCTGGACTTCAAAAATAAGTTTAAGTGCTGTTGGCAAAATGTTTGTGACATGTGCCCTTCTTCACAATGCTCGTGTTTGTTGTTACGGATCCACCACATCAGACTACTTTGATGTTTCTCCCCAGAAATTGGGGATTATTTTCACTAAGTCTGCCAAACAGGTTTGACAAAAGTTACATAACACTTTTCCTTTCGAAAATTGAACTGCTTTTTGATAAAAAAAAATTATACAATCGAGAAAGGCTAACATATTGGAATTAAAGTGAAATAAATGCCACCAAAACAAACTATTAAATGAGAACAAATAATGGTGAGCATGTTTACAGAGAGTAATGCAATTCTATAGTTGGATAAGCCCTATTGCCTTGATAAAGGCTCAGCCCCAGTTTTGATACTGGCATAACATCAATTCGGCGACTTTCAAAGGTTGGCAAAATTAAGCAACATTTCCTTTACAACTATATATGTAAACAAGTAATTATAAAATGTAAACTCTTTGTGCATTTAAATGACCTCTTGCAGAGATTGACCAGCATCACTTCCCAGCAAACTTTTTCATTAGTTCCATAAGTGCAAGGGTTTGTTGTTGGTGCTGTTGCATCATGTTTGCATTCATTTGCATAAACTGCTGCATTTGCTGCTGCTGAAGCTGCTGAATATCTCTAGTTTGCTTGTTCATCATATCAAACTGCTGTTGTCTTCCTTCCTGCTCCTTTGCTTGCAGTGCCATGGCTACAAAAGCATCAATTCCCTCAACATAAGCAATTCGTGTTCTTCAGTCCATTTCATTGATTGACTGAAAGTGCAGTGCAACAAAAATTACTTCATGAGGAAGAACTATCAGTATATCAGCAAAATTTGCTAACAATAAAATTATCATTGTCTCTGAGATTTACTAGCACTTGGTCCTAATCATGATCAAAATTTTTAAAACAAATAACATAACTTGCTTTGGGTGGTATTAACTAGATCATCATAATATTAGACAATATCTTTGTTTTCTTTAGTCCTCCAATAAATTAGCTGAACTTGTTGACAGATAAAGAAATGATCATGAGAATACATGATGGCTATCCTTAGCCTTCCGAATGGGGGAAACATACAATTAAAACCCGGTCCCTTAGGGTTTTGATTGTGTACAAGATGTAGAGTTACAAGAGAGTGGTCAGTTTTATATCCAGGTAAAATGTCCGCTTTAGTAGTTTTTGTGTGAAGACTCGTGCTGGTTAAAAAGAAGTCCAAGCGACAGTGCGCTTCGGGATTACTTCTTCTCCAAGAAACCAAGTGTCTGTGAGATCGAACATCTCCATTATATAGCGGACTACTTTCAGCGGGTTAGTATGGGTCACTGGGTTACCTCTTTTTTTTTATTTTTTTTTTATCTTTTTGTACATCCAACACCAAATTGAAATCCCCTCCAAAGACTATATCCTCACGTTCAAAGGAGAGAAGCTGAGAGAGAACCTTCCTAAAAAAAGGTCGGGTTGTCATCATTTGGTGCATAGATATTCACTAATGTCAGGGTTTTGCTCTCCATTTTGATATCAACTATAGTAAACCGTCTCTCTGGATCAGCAAATTGTTTTAGCAATTGAAACTCAAAATTGTTATTGAGAAGCATGCAGACTCCGGCACTTGCACTGGAGTAGCTGCTGAAAACAGCTTTAAACCCCCATTCTGATAACCAGTAGACTTCTTTCTCTTTTGTGCAGTAAGCTTCCTGCAGAAAATATATTGCATATTTTTTCAACTTAAGCCAGCGAAAGGCCTCACGCCTTTTCAAGGTGTTCGACAGACCCCTCACGTTTACAGAACAGATCACTATCTCTTCCTCGATGAAGGTGTTAATTGCAACTCATCATAAACAAATGGGTGTTCAAACGGCAACGATATGCATAACAATCGATACTTTGCAAGGTAAAACAAGAATAAAAACAAACCAGCATTGTATAAGAAAAAGAAAACAAAAACATGTATATACACAGCTAAAACAGGGCTAAACATAAAACGGAAAGGGTAAAATTCATTCTGGGTTGGGGGATACATATCCATCAAGTTAGTAACATGTGAAGGGGCATGATCATGATTCATTTAATATGTAGCAGGAACACCGGTTGAGGAAAGCGGCGATGATAATTTAGTAAGAGGCTTTAAGATCATCGGGGATGTTTCCCACATGAAAGACTTGATTATCCACAATGAGATTTCTATTAACTACCCTAGCGTCCAAACCTTTTTCCTTTGCTTTAAACATCGCCTTTATTAGAGTCTTTCTTTCCATCTGAACCGCTCTTGCATAATCTTGTGTGATGTATGCGTCCTTGTATTTTTCAAATTTCTTCACCTTGTTTTTTTCTTTCAATACATTATCTCTGTCTTCCCTAAGAAGAAATCGAGCGATAATGTGACGTGGAGAGGCCTTAGCTTGTCCGTTAATCGCAGGGCAAACCTTCCCAACTCTGTGTACCGATTGAAATTGGATGTCGTCCGTGCTCATATTCAATTCATTTTCGATAATGTCGCAGACTGTATCGATGCAGATTTCACCTGTTTGTTCTGGTATGTTCATGAGATTTTCTCTTCTGGAGTACGTTTCGAGGGCAATAACTTTCTCTTGCTCCTCCGCTAGCTTCGTTTTTAACTGATCGATTTCTGCTCGCTGGTTATCCAGTTGTAGCTTATTTCTTTGCAGTCGGTTTATTTCTGTTTGTTGGCTCTCCAGATCCCTTTCGTTCCCTTTATTGCTCATTATTTTCAACTTGATTTTCCTTAACAAGTAAAAATTATATTGCATGGTGTTAACGAGGTACATATTGTTACCCAAGGGATTTGGCATCATTCAAATTATTTACTACATAGTTTCAAAATTTAATTTCCAACTGAATCAGTTGTTTGTGGTCTGCAGCTTCAAGCTGTACAATGTCGAGCGATTCGGAGTCGGAAATTTTTTTGACCCAAAGCAGCTTTGGAGGCAGTATTGCGGAAATCGATGCAACATAAAAGTTGTTCTTATAATTAGTGGATGGATTAAAATAGAGCGAGCTAGAAGCTGGTAACTTCTATTTTCGTTCTGAGGATGTTGTCGCCGAGCCGAAACAAAAACCGGGCGACGTATCATTGCAGGTACCGACAAAGATGATGGCAAGAAAAAGTGATGATGAGCCTCCAACGAAAAGAATCTGTAAAAGAAGCGAAAAAGAGGGAACTGGACCGTTTAATTTCCCAAACTGTAGTGCTGTTTTTAACATTACCAAGTAACATTATATATGCAAGGAGATCATTTAATTTGTTAGTGTGCAAGGAGGTTATGTATTAATATGGAAAGGGAATAAATAACATACCCCCTGTTGTAAATTTTAGGATGTTTATTTTCTTTCTTCCTCGGATAATTGATTTCTTTACAATTTCCAGTTTTCGAAAATACGGCTTCACTCAAAAGGCAGACGAATTTCCCTGGCTTTTACACGATGTTTCAAAATTTCACCGATATTTGAATAGCCCATTTTACAGTTGTATGCTCAGTGACCTGGCCTTTGAGTGGAAGCGAGGCTGGAGGTGACCTTGTTTTGACACAAACCTCTCTGTCTTTCTTATGCAAATGTGGACTAGTTAGCCATGATGAGCTTAGGCCCCGAAAAAAATTCCCAGCAGGAGTCCATTCAAGGCGTTATATTACGCCAATCATTTCTGTCAGCAATGTAGAGAATTATATTAACACGTCTACTCGGTATGTGTCTTTGCGGTTTTAATACACGACACATGATCATTATAAAGCAAGTCAAAGAGTATCGCTGACTTGAACAAGTGCGCTTGCTAAAAAAACAATAACAGTCGGGTAGAAGGAATAAAAGCAGTGTGAAAGTCACCGCAAATCGTCACCTCGCCAATACCTATCTACTGTAATCGGACATTTGACTTGTGTTTCTTAGCAAAGAAGCACTGCATTTACATGCCCTGGATTCTCCTGAGTAACTGTAAAAATCTTATGCCCGAACACTGTTCCTGTCCATTTTCAATGTGGAGGGAATAGCACGCGTTATATTGAGACGTACTGTAGCTTGTTTGGTGTGTGAAATAACGCAATGTTCACTACACGCATTTGTACACTTTACCGTGACACACAGCTGCAGGGGACTTTCAGTTCAATATTCAGTGTTGTGGTTGGTTAAAGGAAAATTCATAAGTTAAATATAGACGAAATTATTAATACTCTACCAAAACGCGAAATCACAATGAATCTAAAATAATTTCGCGTGATTTCATCATGGACGCCGATCGGCTGATCATCCTTGGTCGGTCTCAAGAGTTACGGGACGCAATCTCCACCCTAGAAAGCACTTGTACGTGGCAAAAAAAAAAGTTTTTTGTGGGATGAGGCCGACCGCTTTCGCAAGGAAAGACATTTTTCGTCGATTCCCCGATGGAATACGTTCTGTGCCGCCAGCAGATCTCAAGCCCGCCACCAGAGCTTGTTCATGCACACCAGGTAACCAAATAACTTATACGTTCTATCTACGTTCGGTCGTTGTGCCTTACAGCTAAGATAGCGAGAATTTCCTGCGGATGGGTTCGTGAATTCGCTGTTGTTGACGCGGTGAATCGAATCGCTCTCGATTGTGAGGTGGCGGACAGTTTAGGCGGGAAAAGCGACAAACTGCGAAAGTGTCAAGTTGCAAGCAAAATTGCCTGATGTTGCCTGGCAAATTCTTACTCAGCTTAGATGAACTGGGGTGCGTTGGCTAATGTGCACTTTCTTGATAAGATCTGGATTAATTTTCAACGTCTTTACCATTCATTTAAATTGATGAATGGCCCGGAATGCTGACCTTGAAACTTGAGAATGATAGAATATGATTAATTAATGACCTTAATCTATGCATCGGGTTCCATTGGGTTACTTTGGATTTAAAGTCATAGGGATGATGAAATAAAGACAAAAAATCCTGTGGTTAACGGCAAGCATTCCCTGATCCAATAACACACTGTCCCCTCCTCCTCCTCCTCCTAAAAAAACAACAACAAACAAACAACGAAAGACAAAACAAAAACAAAAAACAGTCACCTATTCTAAAAATTCCCAACTAAATCAAGCTCCAAAATTAAAGATACTTCTTGAAATAAGATATTTTCAAGCCTAGTCTCCCCCACCCCCCTCCCCAAAAAGAAAATTGTTCCTCAGGAATTCTCAACCATAACGGACTTTAATAAACTGAAGGAAAATCTTTAACAATACTGCTACAAAAAACTACGAATCAACCGAAAAACACCCAAAAGCGCGAATCCCCACGCATGTGCTCGGATACGCATCAGTAAATCTGTCAGTCATTCAAAGCACTCCGATTGGCTCTCTAATTTTAACATTAAAAAATAAGAAGGCATCGCGTGACGCGTTACAAAGCATCATTGTCTTTTGTCCATTTCCCCTTCCCACACTGGGAGGATACTAACAGTGTGTAATCTCTAAGAAAAAAAAACTTAAATCATTGTTCTGAAATCAATGGTCAAAATCAACGTTCCAAGATCAATGTTCAATCATTGTTCTAATTCTCCTGCAGCGGCACAAGCTTGTGGATGGGTCTCACCACAGTTCTCTATCCGCACTGGACCTTGGCAACTCTGGTGTGCCCATCCCTTCCAGGGTAGGTCTCAAGGATGCGTCCAAGAGGCCACCGTCCTCTGGGCAGATTAGGCTCCAACACAAGCACTACGTCGCCATCCTTTAGATCTTTGACGACTTCAGTCCACTTCGGCCTCGTGCTTAGCAATGGAAGGTACTCCTGAAGCCACCTTCGCCAAACCCGGGAGATTATCTCCTGAACTCTGCGCCAGCGCTTGCGTGGACTAAACGCGGTTGTGTCAACGGTTTCAGGGGCGAAGTTTCCCCCCAGTTGCCCATGGAGAAAATGATTCGGGGTAAGCGGAACATCATCTCGTGAATCCGCTGTCTGGTAAGTCAGCGGACGTGAATTTAACAGACCTTCAGCTCCAGTAAAGGCAGTCATTAGCTCCTCGTCTGTCACGTCACTTGTGCCCAATATTGCGAAGATAGCTTTCTTTGCTGACTTCACCATAGCTTCATGGATGCCGCCAAAGTGAGGTGCACCTGGTGGGTTAAACTTCCATTTCACACCCCGGTAAGTGGTACTCTGCTGAATCTTGTCCTGATCCAATTTGCTGACCAGTTCTTTCAGCTCGTTAACGGCCCCCACAAAGTTTGTACCACAGTCGCTAGCCATCTCCGTAGGCACACCTCTTCTGCTGGTGAAGCGCGTAAATGCGTTTAGGAAACTATCGGTGTCCAGACCAAATGACATCTCTAGATGAACAGCTCGGGTGGACAGGCAAGTCAACAGACATAGCCACCTTTTCTGCCGCCGCACACCTCGTCCCTGTATGGTGGTAAAAGGGCCAGCGTAATCCACTGAGGTCTGATCAAAGGGACGGAATGTAAATCTTAACCGGATCTTTGGAAGCGGAGCCATGATCTGCGTCGCAGTCTTGTTCTTCATTCGTTTGCAAGTGTTGCACTCTTCTTCCCACTCTCTGATCTCTTCGTGAGCGGCCACTATCCAGAATTTTTCGTTGATCTGGGACAACACAAAATTGGTGCCAGCTGAATGATTTGCCTGTTCGTGGTAGTGCTTCACGACCAGCTTAGTGACCCAGTGTCCACGAGGTAATATCATCGGGAATCGTACATCATAAGGCAGGTACTCGGCAAAGCGCAGTCGCCCATTCGAACGGATACACCCATCTTCGTTCAGCATAGGATTCAACTTCAGTAGCTGACTCCTTTTAGGTTATGGCTTCTTGGAGCTTAATGCCTTGTATTCTTCAGGGAATGCTTCTCGCTGGCACAATTGCACCACTTCCTGTTCGGCGTCTCTTATCTCATCTGGTAACAATGCCGCACTGGTCTGCTTCTCATTTGCCTTGGACATGTTGCAGATCACTCTCCTTACTCTTGCAAGGATACGGACAAGCCGACTCCAACTAGAGAACCGGGTTGGATCCAGCCTCCACTGCTTCCCTCCTGCTGCCCGACTGGGCTCAGTTGTCTGCACTGTCGCATACGAGGTGGCTTCCTCTTCTCTTTTCTTGACGGACTTTGCCTCGGGCAGGTCTTTTAGGCGCTCTGCTAACTGCATCCTTGGCCACTCTCTGCTGGGTTTTGTCAACCATTTGGGTCCATTCCACCACAGGGGGGACTCGGCAAGCTCTAACGGACTGGCCCCTCTAGAGCACAAGTCTGCTGGATTTTGTTCCGTGGGAACATGCTGCCACTGATCTGGGTCTGAGTGCATTTGTATTTCACCAATGCGGTTGGCAACAAAAGGCCTGAAATCTCTTCCTCTTCCCCGAATCCACCATAACACATCCATGCTGTCAGAGTAGAATGTTGCATCCTTCATCGGTACTTCTAGAACTTGTAATATGGACTGGGTTAATCGCAACCCCAAAATGGCTCCCATTAACTCCAACCTTGGTACGGTCATTGGTGTCAGGGGGGCAACTTTGCTCTTCGAGGCTATCAGCCGACTAGTTACTGATCCATCTTCATACTGGCAAAGGAGATACGATACGGCTCCGTAGGCTTGCTGTGAAGCATCAACAAAGGTTACCACTTGTTTGGACTTGACTGACTGTGGATTTCTCAAGCACCTGGGGATTTTGAGCTTTTCAAGGCATTGCAGCTGAGCAAACCACTCTTGGATTCGATTGGCCACCTGGTCTTGAACTTCCTCATCCCAATCGTACCCTCTCGTCCACAGCTCCTGAAGCATCATCTTCGCTTGCACAATGAAAGGACTGACAAGACCAAGAGGGTCGAAAACTGCGGCAATCTTCTTCAGAACATTTCGCTTTGTTATCGAGTACTCCACTGGCACTGACGTCGCAGGGACCACGAACATGTCCTCAGTGCTGTTCCACTGCAGTCCAAGAGTTGTCGTAACTGTATTGTGATCTTTAATGTTCACCTCAGTGGCACGGTCTTCGATCGGTGTAGCTGCTACAACTCTTTCGGAATTTGAAACCCACTTCCTAGCATGCATGCCCGCTTTCTCCCAAAGTGCTTTAAGTTGGTGGTACAGATTGATCGCCATGTCGTCATCCTCTACACTGTCAAGCGAGTCATCCATGTAAGTGGACTTGAGCACGGTGTCGGCAGCCAATGGGTAGGTGATTCTGTGTCGTCTAGCGTTTTCTTGTGCAATGAACTGGGCTTCCATTGGGGCTGAGTTTTTTCCAAACACGACTCGGCTGAACTCATACTCTTCTGGGTCCTGGTCTGTCTTGTTATCACGCCACAGAATTCGGAATAACGGACGGTCCTTAGGTTCAATCTCGATCTGGAGGTACATCTCCTTGATGTCGCAAACCAAAGCGAATGGATTGCGGCGGAAGCGGAGAAGCACATCAAACAACTCTCTCTGCAGCTTAGGCCCCACACTGATGACGTCATTTAGGGAAATGCCATTACACTTTGCCGAACAGTCAAAGACAATTCTGACTTTAGTTGTGGACTTGCTCATTCGGACAATAGGGAAGTGCGGTAAGTACCAAACTTCAGGGGGTGGGTCTTCATTTCTAGGAACCTTGCGAAGATAACCTTTCTCCACATACGCTGCAATAGTTTCCTGGTATTCCTTTCCAACAAACTCGTTCTTCTTTAGGTTTCGCTCGGTGCTGTGAAGACGGGATACAGCCATCTGACGGTTGTTTGGCAATTGTGGCCTCTGCTCCTTCCACGGTACGGCAATTCGGTATCTGCCATCATTGTAATGCACAGAGCTGCTGACTTTGTGAAGGGCTGCTTTCTCTTCTTCGGTACATACTATGAGGTCTCTGGCTTCAGTCCCATAATTTTCAACCTCCCAGAACCTCTTTAATGTCTGATCCAACTCACAACAAACAGCAACCCCACATCCTGGTCCTGCCTCCCGCGATAACAATGTCCGTATGATGTGGGACCTTGATCCAGACTCCTCTCTGCTGTCGGGACATCCAATACACGTCCACCCAAGTGGACCTAAACGTGCAACTGGCTCTCCCGTTCGCCCTCGCACATCAACAAATGAGTAATGTAAGTCTGCATTGTCCACCCCAATCAACAGATCCACCAAACCATCCTTCGCTGGAGAAGGGAAGTCACACTGGGACAGATGAGGCCACCTTCCTTGGTTAGCCCGCCAGTCTTCAACCTTGTAACCACCAGTCACACTACGTGGACAAGTCTTCACGCAGATCTCTTTGTTAAACTGGCCGTTGACCCCTTCGATCTCAATCGTCAATGGCATGACTTGAAAAGTCTCCACAGAATTGTTAAGTACATGGACCTTGACTGTATGATAAGGCTGCCGTAACCCAAGAAATCCAGCTACTTCTTCATTTAGGAAAGACTCATTAGAGGCATCATCAAGAATCGCATTCACTTTGACTTTCTTCCCATGTGCCTTCTCCCAGACTGGAATGGTGCGTAACGAATGGGCTTCACTCGAGCACCTTGCGTTGCATGTCGTCATAGCTCGTGCTGTCGGAATATCTACCCCCTCCCGTGCACAATGTTGGGGGTTAGTGTTCTCTCCCACTGCAGGCTGTGTTGGCATTGCTGCCATTTGACGGCTGCTGATGGGGAGGTCCTCATGAAGGAGCCGGTGATGATTTCCTCGACAACCATTGATTTGACAATGACTTGACCTCTTACAATCTCTACCTTGGTGATCTCCGGCTAAGCAGCGAAAACACAAGTGCTTTTCTTTAGCAAGCTGCCATCGGTCATCACTACTCTTTTGCAGAAACTGCCTGCACGCCCAAACACCATGATAGGCTGATCCACAACAAGCACAAGGTGGTTTACGGCTGGAGGGTTTCCTCCAGTCAGATTGCTCCTGGCTTCGAGATGAGGTGTCTGATGCTGTCCAAAATGTTCTCGTCTTGATCCGTTCTGGTATCTTGTTCCTTAACACTGTGCTATCATTTCTTGCTTTACTTTCAAGGCCATGCACCATTTCCACACTCTCCACACGGATTCGCACCTCTTCTTTCAACCAGTCCTTCAAACTGACAACGGATCGTTCACGGGTCTGTTCCATTAACCACCGGCTGTACTTCTCCACCTGGCTCTCCGCAAGCTTTTTGACCAGCAAACTATGCAGGGTTCCTTCTCCGAGCTCCCCGTCTCGTCCCTCTGCCTGCAGTTTCACCACCGATATCCTCACAAGATCTGCAAACCTTTCGAAAGCGTGTACATCATTGCTGCGCAGTTGTGCCATCTTTTCAAGCTGATCCATATAAGCCCTCAGCTGACGCCGCTGACCACCAAATTTTGTTTCCAAAATCTCCTTTGCTTCTTTGTATTCGGGCTCAGAAACTCCCAGTCCCCTGATAGACTCCAATGCAGTTCCAGTTAAGCTCTGACGCAACCTCGCCATTTTTAAATTTACTTGCTCGTTTGACTGGTCCACTAAACTCTGAAACAGCCCCAAAACTCCTCAAATTTGGTCTTATCTCCGTCGTAGGTCGGTATTTTCAAGGGCTTTAAACGGTGGTTAGCGATAAATCCTCCTGGAGATGCTTCAACGCCGTCATCGCCTTGAGATAACGCTGAGAATGGACTGGGTTGTTCTCCTACGAAAGTGTTAGCGTTTAACGCAGCTGTGTTTGTCTGAGAAATCGTCACGGTTGACATGGCCGCGGACGAAATTTGAGCTTGCGTCTTAATGGCCTCGTGAGCCTTCTCGATAGCGCTTTGAATCTCCGAGTCGAGCGTTTGCGATTCTTCCATAGCTGCCTTTCGATTCTTCACGTCTCTCGCTTCGAGATAAACGAGAGATAATTCATCCAAGATTTCTTGCGTCAACTCCAGCAGCGTCCATAGCTGGTCTATATCCTTTTCAATAGCAGAAATATCCTTCGGCACTAGGCATAACTTCTCCATGTGGTGGCGTATCTTAGTCATGTCTGACTTTCGGACTCGTTTATCCCGTTTAAGCTTCACCAGCCTCTTTTCCCATTCTAGCTGCTCTTCGTCGATAGTTTTCTCGGTTTCTCGGTTTCAGTATCCATTGCTAGTCCTGTTTCGTCTCCTTCCTTAGCCATACTAATCGATCGAGCGAGCAACAGTAAACAACACGGACTGTAAAATATTCTGCAAACGGAAGGACAAAGTTCGGTAATAAATCCTCAAATATTCTCTCCAAATACACGGTAATCCACCAGGTCCTGGCAGGGTCGCCAAAAAATGTTCCTCAGGAATTCTCAACCATAACGGACTTTAATAAACTGAAGGAAAATCTTTAACAATACTGCTACAAAAAACTACGAATCAACCGAAAAACACCCAAAAGCGCGAATCCCCACACATATGCTCGGATACGCATCAGTAAATCTGTCAGTCATTCAAAGCACTCCGATTGGCTCTCTAATTTTAACATTAAAAAATAAGAAGGCATCGCGTGACGCGTTACAAAGCATCATTGTCTTTTGTCCAAAAATACAATGATGCCTGTTGTGAAAATCACATGGACAGCAGACACAAAATGTTATTTCCCTCGCTTACTGATTTGTTGACACGTATATTTATTATGCTTGCAGCATACAAGTGACAGTACAGTTCTTTTGACCAAAAATGAGATCAGAGTATTAAAAAAAGTTCATTTTCAAGGTTGTACATACAATCGTTTTCATCCCAAAGATCAACACTGGTTTCCATTCCTGTGGTGTAGACCTTGTATCAGTATTAGTGTGAGCAATACAAGAGAAATGCCTGTATTCATCAGTTACTGTTAATATGGAGTTAATACAAAACTAGACGGACATTGGCGTTGTTGCCTATCTACATGTGCTATCTCATGATCTGAACAATACGTAGCAGTAGAATTAACTATTATTATTATTATTGTAAATGGTTTGAACCCAGGAGTCATATCATAACTAAGTGAAGCACGATCGTCCGGGTGAGTGTAGTCCTGAGAAGGACTGTTTATGGTGACATTGACTGACGTTTCGACAACCTGAGCGGAAGTCATCATCAGAGTCAAGTGACTCTGATGATGACTTCCGCTCAGGTTGTCGAAACGTCAGTCAATGTCACCATAAACAGTCCTTCTCAGGACTACACTCACCCGGACGATCGTGCTTCACTTAGTTATGATTATTATTATTATTATTATTAGTTAAACATGTAACTTAAGGCTACTGACACTTTGCTACATGCAGTTTCTTCATGCTGCTTAGAATTGGCATTTCACACAAAGAAAAGGTGAAGTTACTATCCCCAAGTAATATGAAAAAGTGAATTAAGATGGGATAAGATTATCCCACCTAACCACTATTTTGTAATCAGTCCAATACCTGAGGGTTACAGTTAACTTGCAAAAATATTGCTTTGAGAAAAGACTTCAGAGCCGTTAACTTTTCCTTGTACGATGTTAAATCTTCTTCTTGATCAGTCTTAATCTTCTCCACGTTCTCTATCGTTTTCTCCGCAAATGACTTGTGTGCATCTCGAATTTTCTTCACCTTGTCGATGTTCATGATGTCTTATGAACTCCCTTTCATGTAAACATCCAATCCTTCGACGATTTATATTCGTTCAGTCATTCTTCCAGTTCATCTATCCATCCATCCATCCGGCTCGAAGGACCATGTTGTCAATTTTAGGATGTTTCTTTTCGTTCTTCCTCCATAACCCTCTTGTTCATAAGCCCCCCTCTTCCCCAATTCTCTCTCTCTTCTTTTTAAGAAAAAGATTAAATGAGTCCCTGAGATATACATGCAAATAAAACTACGTAAAAAATTCACTTTTGAACAATAAAATTTGAATGTCCTATTCTACTTGTAAGACACTGCTTTCAACGGAACTAAACTAGTTACTTTCAAACCACAGAACATATGTATTAAAGCTAACTGAACGAACAAAGTTCTCTGATTGTTTCACGTGTTTCCTTTACTGCTTGCCTCACTTCTCTGATCTTCCAGCAGAAAAGAATAGGGTTTAATAAAGAGTTCATAAAGACCAAAGTGGCCTTAGACACCCATACAAGGAACAAAGATGAGGATATCATTTCACCT
>JAEMWC010000225.1:860000-885000 GCA_016490735.1 Pachyseris speciosa
TTTCGACGAACTTTCTAGGGAACTATTTTCTTTCCGAAAATGCTAGCTGACGTTTTTGACTGCCAAAACCAACAAATACCACCTTTCCGAAAACCTCAGGGGCTATGATTTCCCCATTGCGAATCCTTTAGGCCACCTTTCAGTTAGGAAAATCCAAGTGCACTCTTTATTCGCCGTCGAAAGCCTAAGGCGAACTACCCTCCACCGAACAGATATCTACCGAAACGTGTCGTTGGGTGCCCCTGCTCTTTCACGGGAACATATGAACCCACAGTTGACCTGCTCCCAACGTCAGTGGCTTCATAGCTCAGTTGGTTAGAGCATCGCACCGGTATCGCGAGGTCACGGGTTCAAACCCCGTTGAGGTCCTGAATTTTTTTCAGGCTTATTTTCGCAATTGCACTGATACATTATGAGGATCATTCTTCATTTGTTTTATTTCCGTAGTTCATAAATGATTTATTTCATATTCATCATTCACATAAAGATATATTGCTTTTTTAATAGGTTTTGGCAGGGAAGACGGTCCTTTTTTTTCACATGATAGCATATTTTAAATCCTGGCTAGTGCACGATCCAAGAGAGTATTGTTTAACTTAAATTATCGCTTCAAGATCTGATAAAAGAGACAAAATGATGTGCTCGATAGAAGTAAATTTTCTTTGCGATTTATTTTCTTTATGCATCAAGTGCGAGGGAAAAACTGAAATTATCCAAAACACGCTAATCTTCTTAGCCTTTCGACCAAACAAATTAAGTTTTGAAAGCACTTCTTTAAAGGTCTTTCCCACTAACGTTTTTAATTTGCATCTAAAAAAAGCTGAAAAAAAATTAAAAACTACATATTAAATCCCTGTATTATTTCTCTTTCAAAAGTCAACTCGAATTTGTATCACTCGACACCAGTTTTTCAGAATGCTTTTAGGGCAGATAGGTTGCAGGTGCATGATCTTTCGATAAATTTGCAATCGCAAGGAGGGAAAGCAATATTTCGTGTTTTCAATAGTTTCCATTGAGGGACCTCGTCGAATCTTTTCCTCTGCGACGTTCTCTTTATGTTAAAAATAACTGATGTCAATTTTCTTATCGCTCATTGCAATATTGTCCAGTGAACCAAACAAAAAAATAATAATAAGAAAAAAAGAGAGATGCCACACAGGAACTAATTGCCGTTCTTCTTCTTTTACTAAAGAGGGGGGTATGGGGGGTGGGGGGGGGGGGGTTTAAGATCACGTTTCACATAAACTAAATCGGGTTTTTCGCGTTTCACGTGCCAAAAACCCGCATTTTCACGATTAATGGTCAAACATTTGGCTATTTCACGGAATTGAGAACAGCTTAATAACTGAGGCCTTAGACTTACCTCTTATTGCCACAAAAAAGCCCTAAATGACGTTCTTATGATACGTCCCGATCGTGTTCTCGGAGCCATAAAAAGAAAATTCAGTTCTCTGTTATTCCCTCCAACTTCTTGACTCGATTCCTGGCCACTAACATTTTCATCCTCCTCTGGTTCTTCATCGGACTCCGTGTCATACTCAGATGCCTGATCCATACTAACTTCGGTGGGCTTTCCTTGCACATTTACATTCTGATCTCCGTCATGTTCTGATGGCCAGACAATTCTCTCACCTATAGCCTGAAGAGTGTCAGATGTCTGGTACATGTTTAAAGGAGGGGTTCCCGCCTTATATTTTGTCGTTTCCTGCCTCACCGTGCGCTGCCTAACACATTTTCCATGATCTCTTGCCCATTTCCTCATCAGCTCCTTGTCCTCTGGACTCATCAATGGACTTTTCAAAGGCTCCATGCGAGGAAGATCTTTGCAATCAATCTGCGAGGATGGCACTGGGTAGTAAGACGATGGCTGAGTGAAGTAGTAGGCAGACCACCTTGCCATTCTCTTGGCTGATTCTAACATGTGGCTTCCAAAGTCCCTAGCATACTGTAATGGTAGGTACGTAGGGTGCTTAAGATGTTTTAACCTTCAGTGTTAACAGGCTTTCTGGATTGACCTTCGCTTCCGGATTACGTTTTTTCGATGTTGAGACTTAATTTGTGAAGTCCGCGACGAATCATGGCTACGGAGTCGGTGGTTTTGCTCGCAACTGTCCCTTCAGGTTTTCCTTGTTGTGCCCGTCAGGGTCTGCACAGAGGAGACAGTCCCTTTAAGGAAAACATCTAGGCAGTTAACTTTTTCTACAGCCTCTGGAAGCGGTGAACTAGTGCTTACCAGCTTGTGTTTTAGGTGAACGGAAAATGCCTCATACAGCTTCCCTAGGTTTTCCAGAAACAAATTGACAGCATTTACCTCTGTTATCAACTTAATTGCTCCTACTTGAGCATCGGTGACAAGAATGGTTTTGTTGTTTTCCACACATATACCCATTGGCTGGGAAAACGACGCACGTGAACCATCACTATTGCCTGTTTCTCCGGTTCCGGCAATAATCTCGACATGACCATCCGATGATGCAATCTTAACCTGTTGGGACCCCACGTCTGTAAAAACGATATCACCGTTGTCTCCAAATGGCGCTATACCATGCACTTCGGTACACGAGCGTGTCTTGTTGGAAACGAGAAACACGTGACTGTTAGAATTGAGATCCATCTTAAGTACCCCACAATCGTTGGCAATGAAGAGTGATCCATTGCTGACAAACATATCACGTGCATTCCGACAGTCCTTTGGATACGAACGTGTGGAGTTGATAGAACCTGAGATACCAACTCCATCCAGACTACTCTCGACAAAGTACAGCATGCATTCCTTGTTCGATGCCGCATTTATGGCATCGTCACTTACTGCACAAGTGATATCTACTGTCACGCCTCTTTCTAACTTGATGGCATCTACCCATTTTCCAGCGTTTTTGTAGTGTTTCTTTTTCTGTTCTCAAGGTATGCTGCGACCCTGTTTCTGAGCTCAGCAACGGTGCCATCTTGTTCAAAGCCGACGCTAAGCAAAAATTCTTGAAGAGATTGCTTCGTCTTAAGCTTGCTTGGAATAAACCGACCTTTCTTTCTATCTCAACAACGGTTAGCGAATTAAGCACTCCTTCTAACACGAGGGCAATCATTGTCCAGTAATTGTACTGATCTATAATAGTGAGTACTTGTTGTGCATTGTCTAGCAATCATTGCCTAGTAATTATAATATTAGTAACTGATTGTTGTGTATTTTTTACCATTAAGTAATTATAATATCAAGGCCTTTATTGTTAAAAACGAGTGCCCTGGAGGTTTGACTCAAGTATCAGAATGTCACCGAAATAGAACAATCAATACACAAAGAAAGAATGAAACCTATCAACGTACCCTGCATAATGCAGTCTGGATCCATGAGTTTTGGTAGTTCTTGTTCCAACTGTCGTTGTGTTTTTATTGAAAAACTCTCCACACAACCGGCACGTCGGACCGATCGCATAAAAGTAGCATCGATGTTACGGCCAAGACCTTTCTTTGCGGCCGTGTCTTTAGCACCCGCAAAATCCAGGATATCTCGCACCGTTTAGTGAATTTCTCGATGTCGCGATTAATATAAACGAAAGGAGGTCTTCTCTTTGTGCACGTGGACCTTTTGTTTGGTTTCTTTATCCAAAACATAGAAATTGACTATGATGGTCACTGGAAATGTGACTTCCAAGACTTCCGAAACCTCCGCCGTATTGAAACTGTTCCAACAAGACCCTGTGGACCGTGGAAACCTACAGGAGAGACCTGGGGCAAGGTTCATCCCCAGATTCTTTGACCTTTGACAGGAAGTCAGGGTTGACAAGTATTCAGTACGGCAGCCACTAGCTGTGTCCGTAAATGGGGTAGATAGCTCTTCATTTTTATGGTAGCAGATAATTCTTTTTCACGGACATAAAAAGCAAATTCACATTTCACAAAACAAATAACGCATCAATCACGCTTCACATTAATTAATAAAATCACGATTCACGATGCGAGAAAAAAGAAATTAACGTTTCACGAGAAATAAAAGGGTCCGATCACGGCTCTTGAAAATACCCTATACCCCCCTCATATTACAATGCTGCGTCCTCATAATATATCAAATAGTAGTGAAAAACTTTCGCCCGCTCTGTATGCATCGCTTTTATTGTGCCATTTTTTCCCGGCCGCATGTTATGTTCTGCACAGCATTCCTGTTGAAACAAACTCTCTCTAAAACAGACAAACATTTTTTCCTGAACAAGAGTCGGCTCTCTCTTGAGGCTACGCAAAGTGTGATCCAGTATATCTTCAGTGGACGTTTTTTGAGATTTTTCTGCAACAAATTTTAAACTAAGAGCATATAAAACAAACGAACTTGCTCTCAAAGTGAATTTCGAAATGATTATTTTATCTAAATTGGGATGAAATATTTTATTACTTGTGAACCCCCAACATCCCTGAAAGCGAATACATCCTAAAATGGAATTCGGAGGAACTCAGCTGCGTTATCCCACTCGAAAGATCGTCCGCATTTAGTCTTTGATTACTGTCGAACTGTTAGCTCGCACCGATTTGAAATTAGTTTTCATTTTGATACTGTCGTTGATCGCTCATGCTGTTAAGGGCAAGATAATGATTTGGAAGCCATGTTGGTAATACGAACTTGCTACGGTGACAAAAAACACACTTGCTTGGGTTTAATAGGTAAAACGAAAATGGAGTTTGAAAGAAAACGACGTTGAGTTACCAAAACAGGGTGGGAAAAATGTACTTAGTGAATAAATCGAACACCAGTTGAGACGTCTGTTTGTTGTGAAGTCTTTGTATCTTAAGGCGTGTTGCACGAGAATAACAGGATGATTATCCACTGAACCGACATGAATGACGGAAAATCGATTAAATGACAGATGTTGAAAGAGAAACACAAAGAGAATTACCGTATTTACTCGATTAAGCACCGCCCCTTAGAGCAAAAATACTAACAAGGGCCGTCCCCGAGTAAGCGCCGCATTCCTAGTTATAGACGTCCCGCTTATTTAGGGATATAACTAAAACACGAGTACGGTACAACATTGTCTAAACAGTCTTGGAAATTTATTTTCCTGGATAACAATGTTCAAAGAAGGACATCCTTACAGCACCGGACGAGCAATGGTACATTCGCACCTGTCTGTCTTGAGTGAACTAGAAACGAATCCCTTCGAAAGTACGTCTTCTGACGTCGAAGAGGAACTGATATCCGAAGATGGAACGCTTGGACTCGGATTACGCGGACGGGTCAGTGAAATTTTGTAAACATTAAACAAGCCAGTGCAAAACGCAGGCCCATTTTCCCCACCAGAACGTTCAAAAATGTTTACTAAAATCCGAGGGGTGGAAACCAGCACTAGCCCCCCTCCTCCACACCACTCTCTTGTACGTTCGAGTGTTTAGTTTTCTGCTCCTTTTCGTCCCTGTACTTGCGCGATTCCCGCTTGGCTCACGCTTCTCCTGCTTGGGTAGAAGGAAAGGAAACGACTGCTACGCAGGCTAACGGTTTTAATTATGATTGACAAGAGATTGGTGATAAACTAAGCCAAGTTTTGTTAATTACCTTCACAAGTCAAGAATATTTTTAAGTAGGTAAAGACAGGTGATAAAAAGAGCACAGGAGTTTCAAACTTTTTATTAAACGACACAAACTTTTACTGTTATACCAACAGCAGTAGAGATGAATTAATAAAGACCCAACTTAGATAAGTTTTTATTAACTTCCGTTCTGCAGGTGCAACATTTGGCATAATGCTTCGTAGCCAAACCTTTTTGTAACACTTGGAAAAGGAGTCGTTTCGTGACATCCTTTGATCTACCATATCGTGTGGTTTGTTTGCCAGGGCATGGCCGCATAAGTTTAAAAAAATTCAGTGGGCAATTATTTATGAGGCCGTCTTTCTTAAAAGGCTATTTGTTGGCATTGTTGAATACAGGCAACATTGGTAGAAACGGGACAAGCTTCTTTGAATGTTATTTTTCGACAGCATTAGTCTGCTGCTCATCATACTATAGTATACAGAATAATTAAATGGTTTCCCTTTTTCTTTCAACCGAATTTTAAGCTATTGAAATGGTTAATCAACCAAACTTACTCATCAAAACTATCGCTGTTCTGTTCAATAGAACCCCATAACAACCAAATCTACCAAGGGAAAGAAGTTGGCGCCAGTTGAGAGTTGGGTTTGTTAACGGACTGAGCCAAGAGAATAACTGAGAAAAGTTTTGCTAATTATCTTAACCAATCAAGACAATCAACAACAGAGCAGCAACAAGAGCAGCAGGGATGAATCCATAAAAGAGCACCTTACATCAGCTCTGATCAACTTCCCTTCACCAGGGAAAGCACTTTGCAGAATGTTTCTTTACTCAAAATTTGTAAATTTTGTGAAAGGAGTTAAAGGAGATAAGGCACACTGATCGTGCGCTTTGTTTGCCAGGCCAAAGCCGCATAAGTCCGACAAAATTCAATATATAATATTTATCAGGCGCTTAGAGTGGTAGGGCTTCAGCAAAATTAACCTCGTTTTTGCTTTCCCCTGCCTTCCCCTGCCTTCCTGCATAATAATAATAATTAATAATTAAGCGTCTGGGTAAAAATGCCTTCCTCCATACTAATGAGCGTCACTCTAGTTCAATAGCAACAATAGACCTGCCCAAACTTGCCCGATCTCTTTTAACCCTGATTGGTTCATGTAGAATGTATTACGTGTTCAAAATAAAAGCGGGTAGATTTCGAAAGCGCTATCATTCAAGCAATCGCTTCGCTAGGAAAAAAGTCTGTCACCAATATTTTTTTCAGACATTGCTCCAAACATGCAAGTCGAATCAAGCACTAATGTTGTAACTTTATAGCTGAAAGCATTAAAATACAGGAACTTATTTTGTTGTGTGGCAACAAAACTGATCCATCTATTCGAAAAACCGCTTGGCTCTGACTGTTTTTTTTATTAAGCGGTAGTTCCGTTCACACAACCAAAACATACACATGACAGAAATTTTAACCGAAAACTGCGTTCTCTTCTATCTCAATACAGAAAACCCCGATACTATCTGACCTCTCAGCTTTGGCGATGAGAGATTTGAGAGAGGAAATTTATTTTTAGCAAACTTTTCTTGTTTTCCGCTCCGTTAGTTGCTAATTATTCAAAACTAGCGATCCAAACTGCCCTATATTTGCATACAAACTCTACAGTAAAAATGCCCTTATGCCCTATTTAAGCCTTGGCTCGTTCGTTCACTTTATCTCCCTGTATGTTAATAGCCTTTTCGTGTGCACTGCGTGGGCCTCGGGTCGGGTGGCCCGGTTTCCTTTTGCGTCCGCGCTGTGGCGGTTTTCACCCTCAACTTTGCTGAGAAGGAGGTCGCTTAAAGGGTTAGCTCTTCCTTAGGGATGAGTGATTGGCAAATAAATGCTGTACACTTTATTGATTTAATAAATGGCCACTCACGTGGCCAAAAGTTTGCCAATCCAGGTGTTATCTTTTTTACCCACTTCCTCCGTTCTCATCAAACCAAGCTCGGCCTACGCAGTACTCATGCTCGGCTTTGTTAATAACAGGCGTCATAAACGGTCATATTAAGTGAAAATTGGGAGTTTCGGTCAGTTTCCAGGGTGATGAAATCTCAAAAGTTATCATTTTGCAATAAAAATGCTTCATTTCAACCATAGTCCGGGATTTGGGAAAGTTGCAGGTTTTCAAAGCATTGGTCCATATGGACCAATAAATTACAGATCCGGACTAGAATAAGTTAGGTAGTGTTCATAACTGCGATGATCATCCACATATTTATTCTTTAATCCGCAGTTCAAATACATGATTTTCATATATTCATTCTCGCATATTCATCATTCCCGGATATTTTTCGAACCAACGAAATGACCAGCTCCCAGTTGGCTGGTTAGCTCAGTTGGTGGAGAACACACGCCAAATTCATGACGTCATTTTACTGCCAAAAAAGATCAAATTCAAAACTCCAAATCGGGCAAGTTGTAGAGAAGAAAGAGTTTCGTCTTGTTGCATATTTTGAGTATGCTGACATAATTTGGCCGCATATGACCAAAACTATTCCCAGCGTGGAATTTGAACTTTTTTTCTCGCGAATACACCATGATAATAAAACTTTATGAAAGCATGTTAAGTAAATGAATTTACAATCATCGAAACGGCTAAATTTTAGCTCCGATTTTCTATACAAAATTAACCGAAATTCTAAGTATTTGTGTAAGAATGGAGATGTGATCAGAAGCTTTTCAAACCGTTCAATAAATTCGCAATTCGTGTACTATAAAGTTCTAAAACATTCGGCTGCTCCGCGTGTTTTAAACTTGATAAACACTTCTTCCCATTTATTAAACATATAACACACAAAATGATCGCTTTTTACTAAAAAAAAAAAGCCGTTTCCCTACAATAACATGTAGAAAGTGATTCCATATTTTCAAATGCTCCTTTTCCTTTTTTTAAAATAAAACAGAGGAAGATGCCAGAAAGGAACTGATTAACAATAACAAGTTCAAAACAACTTCATTCAACTTAACGTGACTTGGCCAAAGTTGCACAAGTTGTGTCATCACTTAGTTTTTGTATCCTTTGAATTCTTTTGATGAAAAGGTTAAGAAAAAGGTGAAATCAAGCTCTGAACTTTATACTATTTTAACTCCTACTATTATTAACGAAGCTTTGTTCCTGGAAATAAAACTATGGGGAAAATTCACTTTGAGTCCTAAATTTTTATTGTGCTGTGTTGTAAGACACTGCCTTCAACGGAGCTAAACAACTTACTTTCAAAGCTCATACCCCTTCATATTGAGTTACCGCTAACTGAAAGAATGTGACAGCTCCCAGATTGTCTCCTTCACTGCTTGCCCCACTTCTCTGATCTTCCAACAGTAAAGAATTGGGTTTAATGACGAGTTTAAAAAGATTAAAGTCACCGCACAATCCCAAGCAAGATACAAATATGAGGATGTTCTCATACTCTCATGTTCTCATGTTCTCGCTGAGTTGCCTATGCCGCCACTACAGCAAATGGTAAATAACAAGCAACTCATATCAACTGCAGCCACCGTGTACTAGACACTGTCTTCCTGTATCGCGCTATGTTCAGTGGAATTGCTTGGCTCGGTTGTCCTTGAACATCGTCTAGAACTTGAGCGTGGTGGTGAAGCAGCCTGAGAAAAATTCTCGTGTAGCAGTAAACGGAAGTTACTACACTCAAAGTTCCAACGATAAGGGTATACAAATATGATACTGTTGGATTAAAAAATAAGATCATGGACCGACAACACAGGCAGCCCAAATAATAATAACAATTGTATATGTTCGCTTTAAAGTTACAACTTGTCTGTATCTGATTCCTAACAACAGGGCGAGAAGTCTGTCCACACTTATGGCAGCCAATGTCAACAAAGACGCTAAGCAAAAGGCATAGCTTGTGATATATATTAAGGCTAATGTGTAGCGACAAATGTTCCACCATTCTTTCAGCATAGACATCCAGTGGGTGACATGAACTGGTTCTACAATGACACCAACGCAGAGAACAGTTGTCGCCAGGCTGCGAAACAAGAGTTTGGACGGCCCATAGAAATCCAACTGTGAGGTTTTTTTAAGGGAGGACGGAGCAAGTATCTGAATAATAAAACAAACAGAAAATTAGCTCAATACGTTTATTGTGCCACCTTGAATTTCATATTATCCAGATGTTTGAATAGTTTGAAGCCAAGTTGTATTGAATAATTACGCCCTGAAAAAAACATTTTCAGATATTTGTTTTGAAGGAAAAGTCACCAAAATATTATACCATTAAACAAACTTTTTACTGCATTTCGATCGGATGCTAATATATACTTTTCCATAATAACAGGGATAGGCAAGCGCTTCGATTTGTGCGGCAGCATTAGGCTGAACCTGAGAAACTTTTCAAAGGCAAAAGAAAGAAGAGCATTCCAAGATACGGCACTTTTTCGGGAAATATAACTAAAACATGGGTATGGTGCAACATTGTTTAAAACTAACTACTACCGGACGAAGACTTTCCAAAAATCACCAAGCGACGCTCTCACCCACCCATCATCGCATTTCAATAAACCAGTAAAATTGGCATTTGATCCAAGTCCCTCCCTCCACTCCTAATTTTTAACCCCTGTTCGCCCCGTGCACTCGCGTGACTCCCTAGACTGCTAGTAGTCCCTTTTTTGCCATGGATAGTCGAAGAGCAGAGGTAATTTCTCTTTATGCAATATTTAAACTACCGCATTGAAAATGTTATAAAACAATTGGTTCATGCGGCAGCTGTACGTTCATCGAGATATGAAGCACTTGGTAAGTTTGGAGAGCACTCAAGAAGCTAGAGTTGCTCGAGGCGTACTCTTACGCATCTTTCGCACTTTCCAAACTTCCCGCGTGTTTCATACCTCGATGAACGCACGCTTAGGCATGAACCATTTGTGAAATAATATTTATGAGGTGGTGTTTCTAGAACGGGTATTTGCTGGCAGTATTGAGTACGCTTGTTATGATAGAAACAGACACAGCATTTTTTAGTGTTAATTTGCGACAGTATGAGTCAGCTGTTCATCTCATTATAGTATGCAAAATAATTTAATCATCGCTTTTTCCTTTCAACCGAATTCTAAGCTAGTTGAAATAGAACCTAAGAAAACCAACCAAATCTACGAAGGAAAAGCGATTAGTGCCAATAGCACGCAGCCAAATTTAATATTGCGTCCTCCTAATATTCCGAAAAATTTTGCAGATGGTAAAATATTATTTGCTAGCGCAGACAAAAAACTGCGGAAATGAAATGAAGAATGACCATTGCAGTTGTGAACGCAATTTATGCAATTTACGTCAGTGATTTCATAGCTATGTTGGCTAGAGCATCGCACCGGTATCGCGAGGTCACGGGTTTAAACCCCGTTGAAGTCCTGAATTTTTTTCAGGCTTCTTTTCGAAATTGAATAAATTGCGTTCACAACTGCGATGATCATTCGTCATTTGATTTCATTTCCGCAGTCCATATATGATTTATTTCATACATCATTCACACTCATTTCTTTCATGGGAACATATGAACCCACAATTGACCTGCTCCCAACGTCTGTGGCTACATAGCTCAGTTTGTTAGAGCATCGCACCGGTATCGCGTGATCACTGGTTCACACACCGTTGAAGTCCTGAATTTTTTTCAGGCTTCTTTTCCGCGCAATTGCATCAATTGCGTTCACAACTGCGATGATCATTCGTCAATTGATTTCATTTCTACAGTCCATGTATGATTTATTTCATATATCATTCACACAGAGATCAATTGTTGCCAGGTTTGGGCTGCGGATGAAGTGAAGACCCATTGCGAAGAGCAATTAGGATCAGAGTATTCCTCAGGAATGCAGTGAACATCTTTTGGACACATTTTCCAAAAATTCCACCAATTTTATATTTTGCCAAACACAAGAAAACATTGAAATTGGCTTGAAACTGTGCTTGAAAGCCCAAAGAAAGGTACGCAAATTCTTCCAAGTTCAAAACGCTACAACAAAACATTTTTCTAGATATATACGAAACAAACGAAATCATTAATCAACGAATTCTTCTCAGAGATATTTTCAGTCACCGATTTGTTACGTTTTTATTGATAGCTTACAGTAGGGTACTCAATGCCTCTTACTGCAGGATTGCAGAAGCTTATACATTTGAACAACTTCATTGAGAAACTTGTTTGAATAAATGTAACCACTAAGTAAACGAACTGCAAAGTTGTCTGATTGTTTTTTTTACTGCCTGCCTCACTTCTCTGATTTTCCAGCAGTAAAGAATTGGGTTTAAAGAAGAGTTTAAATAGATTACAGTGCTCGCAGGGACCGATGCAAAAAGCAAAGATGAGGACAATTTTTCGCTTCGATTTTCTCGTTCGGTTACGACAGCCAACACTGCAATAACTGGTAAATAACAAGCAACTAATGCCAATTGTAGCCACCGCGTGCTAGACACTGTCTTTCTGTATCGTGCTATGTTGAGCGGAATTGTTTGGTTCAGTTGTTCTGTAACATTTTGTTGAACTTGAGTTTGGTGCCGACGGAGCCTAAGAAAAATTCTCGTGTAACAGTAAATGGAAGTTACTGGACTCTAAATTTGAAATGACAAGGATAATTATACAATTCTGCTATTAATTTATTCCAAAGAAATATTGTGGAACCAACTACACAGACAACCCAAAGAACAACCACAGTTACACACGTTCGCCTCAAAGTTACAACTTGTCTGTATCTGAGTCCTAACAACAGGGCGAGAAGTATGTCCACACTTATGGCAGCCAACGTTAACAAAGACGCCGAACACAACGTAGAGCCTGTTAAAAATACTGCGACGAATGTGAAGCGACAAACAGTCCACTGTTTGTTGACCGCAGAAAACCAGTAAGCAACAGAACAAGGTTCTCCAATGATACCAACAAAGAGATCAGTTGTCGCCAGGCTACGAAACAGGAGTTTTGACGACGGATGAAGTGAAGACGCCTTGTGAAGGGCGACTAGGATTAGAGTATTCCCCAAAAAGGCAGTGATGGAAAGCAAAATATTTAGTACTGAAAGGCATATCAGCTGGGTGTGTATACTTGCAGCTAATTCTGCCGAGCAGAGTGGTGCTTCGTTTAATTTTAGGTTTTCCTCTTGAGTAAAGTTTCTCATCGCCATTTTTCTGCCACCCGTGCTCCACTAGACTTCAACTGTGTGGTCGCATTTTTATAACGGGGGAGTCAATATTTGAATAATAGCTCAATATATTTATTGTGCCACTTTCAATTTAATATCATGCAACTGTTTGAATCATTTTCTAATCAAGAGCTGGCAAAGTGTCCACCAATAGAAAACTTGAAATACTTAGTATAAAGGAAATGACGCCGTACGGGGCGAAGACAAAATTTCTCATATAACTTTCACCGTTAAAGTAAGATTTACTTAGTTTTATTGTATGTTGATATGTTTCTATCTATAGCTGGTTTATCGTCGTTCTTCGGGTGATTCTTTTTTATTCTTACATTATTCCATTTTTACGTCACATATTTTAATTTAAACCATCATGTTTATTGTGTCTTATCAGTCAGATGAGACCCTGTTTTGGAGAAAAGAAGAGGAACCGACTTTAAAATGTTCGTACCACGTCCACTTTAGCAACTTCGAAACAAACTGAATAACTCTGAATAATCGTCGAAAGAAAATGTTGCATTGAAAGAGCAGTTCAATGCAAACTGAAAATATTCCACCGCGAATGAAACGCGTGAGTTGCATAACTCTGTTTTGTAAATACAGTTGTTAAATTATGCAAGGAATCACCTCGCGCAGTATCTCTCTATTTAAGTCATCCGTTTGCTTCAATTCGGGGCATTTCTAAACAGATACGCAAGCCGGTAAGTTTGAAAGAATTTTCTACCCTCCTTCCTCCCCTTCGGTGACGTGACACACCGATGGTGCTTTCGCACCTTGTCGCTTCTTGCCTCGGCCACAACGTTTTCCCATAACTTAATCACACGAGACAATGAGCGGCATATTTAATTAGTGAGAATGTTATGCGTTTTTAACTGCATTCTAAACGGGAGCTAATGTATACTTTTGCTTAATTCCAACAGTTACCCGACATCATTAGGCAAAAACCTGAGAGACTTTTCAAAGCCAAGCAACAAGAGAGCTTTCCTAAGAGCAACTTTCCCTAATATTCTCATATTCAATTCGCACAGAAATAGATTTCGCTTATAATCCTTCCATCAACTTCTCTATTTCTATCTAGTTGGTAATTCTCTCTGGGCGATTCCAACCTCGTTCCCAGGGTTCTCTCAAGGGCTGAGTAGGAGAGAACCCTGGGAACGAGCTTAGGGCGATTCTATATTCTAGACATTCATTCTATTTTGATGAGTAAAAAAGTTTATCTTAACTTATCACGCTTGGCGTGCTTCTTATCACAGCGTTAAATATGAGGAGACCAAAGGAAGCCAGAAATGTCCTGTCACCTTATGATTGAAAGTAAGGCCCAAGCGCTACTGAAAAATGTGTGTCGTGGAGAGGCGAGCTAGAAGAAGTAAGGCTCAAGTGCAACACAACTAACGTGTTGTGGAGAGGCAAGCTAGAAAGTAAGGCACAAGTGGTACAAGACAAAAGTGTTGTGGAGAGGCAAGCTAGAAAGTAATGCACAAGTGGTACAAAACAAAAGTGTTGTTGAGAGGCGAGGTAGAAGTAAGGCTTAAGTGTTACAAAACAAAAGTATTGTGGAGAGGTAAGCTAGAAAGTAAGGCACAAGTGGTACAAAGCAAAAGTGTTATTGAGAGGAAAGCCAGGAGTAAGGCTCAAGTGCTACAAAACAAAAGTGTTGTGGAGAGGTGACCTAGAAAGTAGGGATAAAGTGCTACAAAACAAAAGCGTTGTGGAGAGGCGAGCGAGAAGGCTACAAAACAAAAGTGTTACGGAGAGGCAAGTTAGAAAGAAGGGCTCAAGCGCTAAAAAACAGATGTGTTGGGGAGAGGCAAGCTAGAAAGTTCCGATACGTATGCTGGCAATGAAGCTCACACTTTTCTGTCTAAGGGTTTACATATTTTTTTAATATAGTTTTTACTTGCTTCTCTTTAATCAAGACCTCGAATTTCTACTTAAATCTTAGTCTAAATGCTAATTCGTATTTTAAGAATAGTTGTCATAAACGTTCGGGAATCGTAAAAGAGAAATTTCGTGATTCGTTTTATTTTCCCCCCAAAAGACCCTTGTGGTGAGCTATTTTGAGATATGCTATACAAAATCAGGGAAAGTTCGAGACTGCTAAACATGTGCCCGAACACCCGAAGAAAGTTTCTCAAATTTTCCCCAATTTAAATACGGCGGAACAATACAACCCTCCTTATTTCCTATTTATCTACGAAACACAAGAAAGCATTAATCGGCGATATTTTCAATCACCCTTTTTAATGATTTCGTCGATGGGTCACATTAGTGAACTCAGTGACTCTTATTCCAGGATTACAGATGCTCATTTTTAATCCTAATTATTGAAGCGTGATATTCGCTTCAGGCATAAATATCAATACAGAAACAGGAATTTCTTTAACAAGAGTAAAACTACCTTTGCGGGGTTGTTGCAACAAGCTAAGATCATTTGAAGTAAAGAGATCTTTACTCTCTGTTTCCTCGTTTCCAATTTTCAATGCCTTTGTTAACAGTTTTAAAAGTGGACTCAACTGTTCTTGTCACATAACAGGGATCTTGTCACGGATCCAGGGATGGGGTGCAGGGGGTGCCACACCGCCCCCCACCGAAATGACCTGCGGCTTTCTAATATAAGTAGTATTCTGAGAAAACACTGTGGATTATTGGCTACCTGTCAGTTAAGTCATTCCTTAGTGGTGCACCCCCTCCTTAGAAAAATCCCGGATCTGCCCCTGCAGAACGGCAGATCCTTATGACAGATTACTAAACTCTACAAGAACACCATCTTTAGGCATGATTTTCGTCCATTAACATGCAATTTTTAGAAAGGTATGTATTTGCAGAGTTCTAGGAATCTGGACATTAGAGGCAAAATAGTGACTCTCGTTTATCTATTGCATAGGGTTTGAGATAAAAAAATTTCATCCCTCAAATTTCATCTGTTTAATTTATACATTATTGCACTTTGCTGTTAGCCTTCATCTCAACACCATGGTCTTCTACTGACCGAAACATGCCACATGTACCAGTTCGCAATTCGTTTTGATTTATTTCTTTTTTTGCATGTAAACAACTGCGAACACTTTAAGAGGGGGAAAGAAAACAAGTCAAAAAAAGTCAAAAGTTCTTCATGTCTTTTCAGACTAGTTTTTCAAAATGTTTTCCGGGCTATAGACGCCGTTTCCTATTCTCACCTTCCGGTAAGGTCGATAGTGTCAACAAGTATAGATACAACTGAGTGTTTTCATATGCACTCGCAGGTAACCATCATTAGCCGTAGCTACAGCAATTCTAGCAGCGGCGACATCCGCCCCTAATCCCCTGTCAACGTTGACCTCACCTCAAGCGGCATCACCATCTGCCCCTTATATTATTCAATGGCAAAATCCACCTCAATGGCTGCCTCTAGTTCACGACCATCCGGACCCAACTACCAGCTTCGGTTATCGCCTAAAATGGTCCAAGGCTTTGCCAGAGCGGTGCCCCAAGCAGTAATGCAGTCCTTGATGCCCTTTATGGTATCCAAGAATTCTACCTCAGTATTCACATTGTCGGAAACTCAAGAACAGGATGCTACTGTCAACAATCCAGCGAATGCTAGCCTTTATAGTTGATGTCACAGCTCAGAGGTTATCTGGCTTCCGTTATCAATTCAGTCTCAGGTGAGCCTTAAACTGGGTGTGGCTTAAGCACAACGCCATGACAGGCATTGGGAAACATTTACTTCCATAACTTTGCCAATCGATATGGCAAATGTTGGACGGTTTACACTGCAGCACCAAAAAAGAAAAGATTGAGCGACGAGCGCCGATTTTCGCACTACGGCTATGAGTTTAAGGAGGAGTTGCTCAGTGAGTGACGTTCCTTTCGACTACTTGAGATCATGTAAAGAAGCGTGCGATGACGAGTACCACAAAAATGAAATACTCAAATGGAAGCCATTAAATGGCGATAAGATCACATACCTGCACGCAAAATAAAATGGTGAATAACATGCACGACATGGAAAAACCCACGCTGGAGGTCCAGACGCTAAAAAAGCTCCCAATATAAGCGTTGCCTGTATTATGACTTTTTTTTGTTGGGTTTTGGAATGATAAGACAGAAATTCTTAAATGTCCCCCGCGCCCCTTAAAATCCTGTAGTACAGAAGCGATCCTAATTCGTTAAGGTGGACCTCATCCGCTAAAAGTAAAGTTCGCTCAGATCTCCAGAAACTGATTCTGGTTCTTCTTTAATAATGATTTCTCAAAACAGTCATATCTGCTAAGCTGATGAAACGAATTTCGTCTTTTGTCCGCATAACTGACTTACTTAACGCTGTATTTTTCTTGGAATAACCATCACCCAGTCTTACAAGTGTTGGATACTTTTGATAAAATGGTTAAGAAAAACACTAGATAATGATCAAAGAGGCCATTTATTCTACCAACTTCTGTGAGTAACGAAGCCTTTTCATCGCCAACTCAACCACAGGACAAAATCCACTTTAGTGCTCTACGAAAACTTACAAGGTATTGCCCTCGATAGATCATAACACTTGGAACTGTTAACAACAAAGTTGTCTGATTGTTTCCTTTACTGCTTGCCTCACTTCCCTAATCTTACAACAGTAAAGAATTGGGTATAATGAAGAGCTTAGAAACACAAAAGTGGTCACAGAGACCCATGCAAGAAACAAAGATGAGGGCAATTTTTCGCCTCGATTTTCTCGTCCATTTAGCACAGCCCCCACTTCAATACCTGGTAAATGACAAGCAACTAATGCCAACAGCAGCCACTGCGTACTAGTCACTGTTTTCCTGTATCGCGCTATGTTCAGTGGAATTGTTTGGCTCGGCTGTCCTTGAATATTGTCTTGAGCAAAACACCCGATGGGTTAGCTGTTTTCAGATATATATTCAAGAGTTAAAGCGATTTTTTTTAATTTTAGCAAAAATAATGGAGAGTTAAAAAAGCATTAATTTGCTCGAAAACGAGAACGAAATTTACGCAAGTTAGATCAATTTCAACACGGTGGAACAAGACAGACAGCTCTCCCTTTTCCCTACTTATCTACAAAACACATGAAAACGTTAATCGATGAATTGTTGTCATAGATATTTTCAGTGACCATTTTTAATGGTTTCGTTGATGGTGTACATTAGTGAACTCATTGCCTGTTACTGCAGTATTACAGATGCTCATGAATGTTAATCATAAATATTTAAGACCACAAGAGGAGTGTGATCTTCGCCTCAGTCTGATAAATATCAAATGCGAAGGTGTAGAAACCTGGTCATCAGATGTAAAATTGTATCTCTTGTTTTTATAAGGTTTCAGATAAAAATTGACATCACTCGAATTTCATCCGTTTACTTTATACATATTATTTTGAAATTGAAACATTTTACTTTGCTATTTGTCTTTATCTCAACACTATGGACTTTTGCTATCCGCAAGATGCATGATTTGTTAGTTCAAAATTGTTTTTTTTTTTCTTTTTTCATGTGTGAAATGATCTCAACTGAAAACATTTGTAGAGGGAAAAAAACAAAAAAATAATTCTTGCCCTACAATATTACTGAAGTCTAACCAATCTTCATTTCTTTATTACCCGACTACTTTTCAGAAGGTTTTCTCAGCTATAGAGGCCGTTTCCTAATCTCACCTACCGGTAAGGTCGAAATTTCAACTAAGACAGTAGATAAAGCTCGGTGTTCTCATGTCCAATAACTTCTTTGAGGTATTAATTATCGAGATCTGTATGTGAAATTTAGAGAAGAAAAAAACACAAATATAAACCGTTTTTGCTTAAAGTGTAACAAATCAAAATTTATGCTCACACACAATTTAAACGTACATTTGTATAACAAAAGACTTGATAAGCCGATAAACAAAACAAAAACTGTATTATTTACATTTATTTTATGTAAGGAAACATTATTCTACCAATGTTGTGTATGAATATTATTTACAGATAAAACAATCCCTAGTAAGAAATATTTACTATATGAAAAGATACTTGTTTTTGTATGGTGGGTTCACTTAGTTGTTGTACACAGCGAAAACAAATACGTCTTTAAAGGAAGGAAATACTTCCAAAGCTCTAACTTAAAGCAAAATAATACTTTCTACTCTTGCGTGATATAGTACAGCACAGATACTCATATATCGAGCTTTGGCTACCTGTGGTCACATGGTCGGGCCATTTGACTTTCGGGATGCACCACAGACACGTATGATAGACCCTTCCAAACGGCTTAGTTGTTGTTTCGTGAAAGCCCAGCTTGTACAACCATACAGGAGCTGGGTGATAACAGCACCTTCATGGATCTTGATCTTATTTGCCAGTTTTATACTTTGATTTTTCCATATATTATTCTGGGCATTTAAAGCACAAAACACTTTACCGATTCTAACATTCATCTCTTTATCTAAGGAACCGTCGCTTATTTAGGGCACTAATTAGTTCTTACTATATCTTGCCCCTCTCCATTCTATTTTTTTTTACCTTGTATTTATTACTAAAGTAATCCTTAACATAATCTGAATGGAGAAAACAATAAAATGAAAATGAAATGAAATGAAAATGAACCCTCGCTCGACAGGATCGAGCCAAGGTATGCGACGTGATTTACTTGGTCGATGGACTGACCGTAGACTTGCAGGTTTAAAGTTTCATGCTCAGGGTATGGTCTGTGTAGGTGATATTTTCCAACATACACAATCTTGGTCCTTCCCACACCAATGACAAGCCCGGCATCCCGACCGTAGCTCGCTATATTAGTGGTAGTCTCTTGCAGAGCGACTTCATCGTTGTCCAGAGCAGCAACATCCTCTGCATAATCGGCGTCAGTAATACAGACTTTCGACCTTCTTGAACTCTCACGTTTTTACAACAGGAAACCATTTGATATTGATTTGGCATCCGTAGCACGTTGCAATGTCCGCTTGATAACCATGTTGAAAATTGGAGGAGAGTGAATGTCCCGTTGTCCCGTTGCCCCGTGCTGGAAAGCACTCGATGGTATTCATTGTCGATTCGCATGCACAGCAATAACTGCGTCGGTGTAGAACGCCTTGAATATGCGAATGTATTTAGGAGGGCGCTATAAAAATTGTATTATTATGATTATGATTATTATTATTGTTTTTATTATTTATGACCTTATTCTATTCGTAACTTACTTTTAAACTTCAGAACACTTGTATTACCGCTAAGTGAACATACAAAGTTCTCTGACAGTTTCCTTTACTGCTTGCCTCACTTCTCTGATCTTCCAGCAGTAAAGAATTGGGTTTAATAACGAGTTTAGATGGACTAAAGTGGCCCCAGAGGCACTCGCGAGAAACAAAGATGAGGGAAATTTTTCGCTTCTTGTCCTCCGTTCAATTACCACAGCCACTACTACAGCATATGGCAAATAACAAGCGACTGATGCCAACTGCAGCCACCGTATACTAGACACTGTCTTTCTGTACCGCGCTATGTTCAATGGAATTGTTTGGTTCGGTTGTCCTTGAAAATTCTGTTGAACTTGAGTTTGATGCTGACGCAGCCTGAGAAAAATCTTCGTGTAGCAGTAGATAGACGTTACCAGGCTGAATATTACAATGATAATGCCACACAGATACGATATTAATTTGCTGAAAAGAAACATTATGGAACCAACAATAAACACAGCCCAAAGAGCGACGACAGTTAAATATGTTCGCTTCAAGGTTACAACCTGTCTGTATCTCAGTCCTAACAACAGGGCGAGAAGTCTGTCTACAGTTATGACAGCCAGTGTCAACAAAGACGCTAAACAGAACGTATACCCTGTAATAAATGATGCAGCTACATTGAAACGACAAATGTCCCACCTTTCGTTCATCGCGGAGATCAAGTAAGTAAGATAAATGGGTTCTACAATGATACCAACACAGAGATCAGCTGTCGCCAGGCTACGCAGCAGCACTTTGGACGGTGGATGAAGCGCAGACTCCTTGTAAAGGGCGGCTAGGATCAGAATATTGCCTAGAAATGCAGCGATGGAGAGAATAGTGTTTAAGACTGCACGGCATATCAGCTGGTTGTGTAAACTAGCAGCTACTTCTGCTGAGCAGCGCTGTGATTCATAGGATTTCTGGCTTCCATCTTCAGTGAAGTTTGTCATCGCCATCGTTTTACTGCCATACGTGTCCCAGAGAAATTCAACTGTGCGTTCGCATTTTTGTAATGGAGGAGCAATTATCTGAATGAACCAAGCAACAAATTAGCCCAATATGTCCATTGTGCCACTTTGAGTTTCATATGGTGCATCTGTTCGGATACTATTTAAATCTTCGATTTAAAGAACATGTCGCTTTAGATGTTACGGCAAATTTGCAGCTTCTGGACAGTAATAGAACTGGAGTTGTAAAAAGGCCGAAAAGCTGCGCGGAAAGGCAAGTTAGAGACTTTCAATGTATTATGCTCTTAACAAAAGCTTCTATGTTTTCCCTCAATATTCATCTAAATGTCAATCATGCTTAAGTGTTCCTGTCTAATAACGCACAAGAATTTCTGTTTAAATTTTAATTTAGTTTTTCTGAGCAAGACATTTCTCCGAGCGATTTTGGTTTCTTTTTCCAGTAAAGTTTTTTTTATCACCATTAACTGCAGTTCTATTATACTCGTTAGCTAGCTTTGTTTATCTTTTTTTTTATTAACAAACGTTTTTCGGCTGAAACGTCTGCCTTCTTCAGTGCAAGTGTTATAGGAGATGCAAATATGAATATAAGTAACTTGTACAGAAGTGCAAATGAGTACGTATACAAATAACAGAAAGAAAAAATAGGTACGCAGTGCGTACGTGGTCGGACATGTGATACATGCATATTTACTTCTGAAGAATGAGAAATTTTGTAGCGATCCTTCATCATTTTATTTCAAATATGGAGAATGCATATATAAACATAAAACGAAGTACTAAAACGAATTTATTCAAAGACAGTTAAGACGGAGAGCTTTTTGTTTGGCAGTTTCATCCCTCAATTTTTGTTTTCTGTGAGCAGACAGTTTCTTTAGACGTTCAACCTTTTCTTCTACAGTTTCGTTCTTTTTCCTTTCTTTTCTATAGAAACACTTTTTGCCGATCTCTTTTTTTTCCTTTCTCTTGTTTCATCAACTAGTTTCTTGCTGTTTTCTGGTTCAAATCTATTCAGTTGTTCCAAACATTGTAACTTGACTCTGTGAGGTTCATGCATAGTTGTTCTGCACTGTAACAGCTTCTAAGTCAATTGTTAAAACTCTAACACCCCTAATTTCAAATGGTACAACTGATTTGTTAGGGTAAACTGCTTCAATATAGCTAACTATGCTCTCGATTGATAGATACGCTAAAAGTACTGCAGTTCCTGGCGTATCAAATTTCCCCCAAACATTTCTGCTGTGGGAATCAAAAATTTTAAGTAAACTATTACTTGTTTTAAAAAATAGCCACAGTGTTACATTCATGATCAACTGTAAGCAAACATGATTCATAATTCATGCAGGACCTCCATTAAAGAAACATATGGTTGTAAACCTTCACCAGCTTGAGTAATTCTATTCATTATTTAAATGGCCTTTGACAATCCCTGCCAAGCTTTCACTGTAGTGCAAGTTAAAAGTAATGTTGAATACGGACACATTCTCTGGTAATTCACATAGAAGCAAAATAGTTTGCCGAGTGCACTTTGACAACAAACTGTATAAAGAATTCCCTGTGTAAGATCTGAGCCATATCAGCAGCACTGCGAATCAGTCCATGGTGTTGATAAACAATGGAAATTAAAGAGTATGCTACGCATTATTTCCCTCGGTTTTCACCAAAAAGAATACTAAACTGTTAATAAGGAGCACAAATAGTTTTACTGGCATCAAAATCAGCCACAACTGGGCCTGGGTTTGTGTCAACATCGTTAGCAAGTCGAATTACTTCAGGGATATTGAAGCGATACAAAAATATTTGCGTAAGCCAGAGACGATTCATTTTCGTTAGTTCGAAATAACGAATCACATGTTTCAGTACTGGTAAATAAATCGCTTCTAAGTAAAACAAAAGGAGCATAGAACACCAGGATTTAAACGCAATGCATGCCAACAACAAATCTGTATTGCTGTAAACTGTTCCCCATTTCAGCTTTGTTTAGCCCAAATCAAGTTCAGATTTAGGTGGTGAGAACTATAATTCCACGTTCCAGTGAAACAATTCTCAAGGAAACTCTATTAGATCAAATTGTACTCAGTTTGCTCAGGTTTGCTCAAGAATGGTTCAAAGTCAACTATATTTTTCTGACTATCGATCCCCGCTCTCACGCAACGTGTTTGTAGGTGTATACAAATTAAAACAAAGAAGAAATACTGACCTTTTGTTCCGTAAACAACCACGTCTCAACTTCGCATGTCACTCGAAACCAACTGCCCAACAACTTGACACGCCCATTGTTTGGGGGCGACCATTGAACTTTCAGGGACTGACGAGCGGAGGGTGGGGGATTTGAGTTGAGCTTGAATTACGTAAATTTTTATTTAATTTTGGATCCAGAACGATCAAGATATATCTTTCTCAGTACTGTATAATCTCCTTTAGATATGTTAGTATGTATTTTTTTGTCTAAAAGCAGCTTGGATTATTTTTTTTTTCGTCACAATTACCCACCGCACACCCCTCAGTAGAACAGTTTCCATAGCTTGAACAGCCTGCCAGCCATCCAGCCATCCAGCCTGCCTTACTGAGGACCACCTCGTGTCTCAGTTACATAGGTCGGACATTAGCATGTCCACCCAAAAATATAAAAAGCGTCCATATTACGAAGATGGGCTTAACTCAACGTGTTGAAGTTATGGAGTAAGGGATGGGTTTTTCCGTAGGATAGGCATCTTTTATTTTGAGCTGGAAAGTAGTGCCGGCTTGATCAATTAAATGAAAGCATTTCTTTATAAATACTAACTTGCTACAGTGATAAAAAGACGGAAAACGTATGCTTGGGTTTAATAGGTAAAAAGGAAATGAAGTTTGAAAGGGGTGAAAATGTGAAAAAAACGATGTAGATTTTTTTGTTCTTTTAATGATTTTATTGATAGATCGCAGATAAATAACAACTACGTGCACTTTTCTAACACTCACCCGCACATACACGCTCAAAACGTAGAAATCAATCAATGCTAGTACTTACTTACCACTTATAGTATTGCTTTCGTGTTGTCAAAGCTAATAAAACGCCAAAAAATACGCTGAAAAAAACATTGCTACAAAGGGAATTAACGTAGAGGCTAAGAAGTACTTATTACCAACCTGTTAATATCAAATGAAGAATGATCCTCGCAGTTGTGAACGCAATTTATGCAGTTGCAAAAAGAAGCCTGAAAAAATTCCAGGATTTCAACGGGGATTTTCCACATTACTTAATTGCATAAGGGTAGAACGTTTTAGTTTATCCTTTCCTTTCAATATAAAATTGAAAATAATTTTATTTGCTTCTTTGATTATGTCTTTATGAATGCATACTAAACCAGCTCGATACATAAAGAATGGAAAAGGAAATGTATCCACAATTTGAATTTGTCCTAGAATTGTCAGATTCCTCTAGTTCCGAAGGTGCAGCTTTTCACGAATGGATTTCAAAATATCTTTAAAATTTAGCGTTTTGCAGAGGGTTTGATTATACGTAAACTGATGAAAGTCTAGAATTTTAACGACTATTTTTAATAAAGGAAATATTTTTAACGGAAGAGACTGCTGGAGCTAATCTAATATCTTGATTTCCCAAGAGCATTCCCTCCGTCTTTTCATAATTAGTAAAGTAGAACTTTCCACAGGGGCGAACAGAGCATTAAGCGAGGCGTAGTCTCTAAGTCTGCAAAAATCTCTAATTCTCAAGTAGATTAAGGCCTGGGTCTCAACTATCCATGATTTTTATGCCATTTTTACAAGAAACCGCAATTACTACATTCAAGATATGATGAGTAGAATTAGTAAGCGATAAAATAAAACAAAAGATTTAAAGGAGAAAAAAAAGAAACTGAAATATCCTGGTCACGTGATCGGCCACGCCCACTCTGTTTGAAACTGCTTACCAACGATTCCCACTATTTGCGGACTATGTAGCTCCAGTTTCTCATTATTTAAACATCGAACCTCAAAAGTGTTTAGGAAATCCACTCGAAATGGGTGACCACCTTACATTTGAAACTGTAATTCGCGTTCATTGACTAGTGCCAGTCCTCCTCTAATTAACGTTAGCGGAAAGCCGTTAAATGGTGTTACTTCATTCCGACCGTTGTTTTGAAGACATTAGTAGTGGCCATTGCTGTAAGTGGGAATATTTAGCCAAAGGATTTTTTGA
>JAEMWC010000225.1:892500-932500 GCA_016490735.1 Pachyseris speciosa
TCTCCTCCGTGAATGTTGGCCATTTGCAAGTGGGTCTTAAGTCTGTTAGCAACTGCTGCCCCAACGAATGGACTATCGGAGACTGCGTTTGCATCATTAAGTGCTCTGAATAAGTACCCCTCGCAGGTCACAAAGCTTAACATATAGATGAAGATTAGAAACAGGGCAGATTACGGGATCTTGACACCTGGAGATTGAAAATCGATTCACATTTAATGCGTCGCCTCCCCCTCTGAGAGTTTCCGAATGTGTGGCGAAACCAAATAACGTTGCCATCTTGCGAGGAGAAAATCTCTTTGGTGTAAACTCTTCCTAAGTCAGAGGCTCGGTCACCGGCGTAGAAGTCGACACAAAAGAATGCTAAGTGTCTGGCGTACAAAAACCTCTGGATAGGAGTTGCGTCCTTGGCAAATACTAAATCTCTTAGATAGCTGCATAACTTGCTTAACTTACCGACCAATATAGGAGTAGATTGTTGGGGACCACGCGGGCTTCTGCCTGCTCTTCGCTAACTAGCTTAAGATATTGCTTGACCTGATGATGGGCAGCGGGGTTGCCCAAGCCCAAGAGCTCGTTCCACTCGCCACTTCACCCAGCTTCAATAAAAATGGAGCGCAATTTTCCTATCAAATTGTCTACCGTTTTTGCCGCGAGTCGTTTAGGACAATTGCAGGAGGAGGGCCCGGTGACGCCAAAATACTGATACGCAGGCCTGTGTACTTTGGTCCGGCCACCCTTATCCTTGTAGGTTAGAAACCGCGTAATATCGGAGGGCGATGCGGACATAATGGTTTTAGGTGTTGGGAGGGAAAATAGGAAATTATCAAACTCCACCGCCAGGCTAGACTTCTGTTTTGCGTAAGGTTTGTTCTTTCTACGAGACGCCAACGCTTCCAAGAGTGCGTCAATGGCGTTGAGGTTGATTTTGACTCGTTTGGCGGCACCTACGACGTTCTCTCGACGGTAACCACACTGCTGGCATAAATTGAACGTCTTATCGTTGGGATATGCGCATTGAGGGCAACGTACGGCAGCAGTCCAAACCCTAGGAACAATTCGGGTAGCGTCTGAAATAATTTGAAAAGTGAAGGGGGGGGGGGGGTGTAAGAAAACGCGTGTGCTATAGGACCATATAAGCAAAAGAAAAAGGTTGACATAAATTAGAAGCTTTATTATCTTGATAGGCGAAAGATATAAAAGCATTGCTAGTACTAGACCGGTTCTGTCAAGGCTATGGTAGAACGCGAAACACCCATAAGTCCCACTGGAGAGAGCGTGGCCCCCACGCGTCGACGCCGGACTTAGCTGGATATAGTAAGGTGTTTGTGCAGCCACGAGAACCTAACATGAATGACGCGGACGCTGATTGTTGAAGTAGTGGCCACCAGTACTTCCTGGGGATCAAATCCGGGACTACGATTGTATTAGGACATCCTATACTGGATAAGTGCTTGATAAGGGGGCCGACGAGCACAAAGGGTGGGAAGACGTACGCGTTTTCGTTAACTTGTATGTGCTGGGAAAAAACGTTTGTTCACAGGGCCTGAAAACATGGAAAGCGGGAAAAGAACCGCAAGGGACGCCCTGAATGATCATGTCGTACATTCTCGGGTAGTGCCATGAGAACTATCGAGTGTGGGTCGAAAGCGGTTTCGACGCATTTCCAAGCATCCTTACTAAGGGAACAATCCAGGTCTGGGACTGTGCGCGAAGGATTGTCGGCTGGATTTTCTTTTGAGGGTACATAATGAAGACTAAGTAACATGTTCCTCTTGAACACGAACTGGAAGATACTTTTCATAACACTTGATATAACCGGGGATTTAGAGACTTGTTTGTCCCAGCTGGCTAGAAGCGCTTTGTTGTCGACGAACGCGTCAATTCTCGTATTGGAGTGTGTATGAAGAAGATTCTCCAAGGTACGCAAGAGTGTAAGGGATTCTTTTACAACGATGGGTAGTTAACGTTCAGTCGTATCCCAGTAACCACGAGTCTCAAGTGGAGACTTCCCAGGTTGGTGTAGGCGGCTACCCCAGCCTGTGTTGGAAGCGTCGGAGAACGCGTGTACCTGGAGATGAAATTCTTGTTTCCACTTGAGAAAACCGTCCCAGGAGTCTAGAAATTTCCAATGTGAAATTTCTTTACGCAGAGATGGGGAGAGATTAACTTGCAGCTTGCCCTTTCCAATGGTCTTGGCAATGGCTTGAAACACGCAGTTGGTGTATAATTTTGCCGCGGGAACCAGCAAGGAAAATGAGGTGGTCTTCCCTGCGAACTTTTGCAAATTCTTAAGTGAGACACTGTTTTTCTCCAAGATAGATTTCTCTTAGAGAGGCGAAACTGATTCGTTTATCGTCTGGAAGGATAAACGCTTGCTTTTCTGAATCACACAAATACCTCAAAAACCGGACAGAGGTACACGGCGTTAAGACCCTTTTTTTGAGACCAATGAAGTAACCGAGGGAGATAAGGACTGAACAGGCAGCAAAGGCAGCCATCTGCGCTAACTGGAAGTTGGAAAACTGGTTCAAGCATGCACGTGGTAGGTGCAGCTAGCCAGCGTGCCTGTCATCAATATACTGAGAGCACGGTACACCATTGGACCTGATAAAGTGGGTTGCAGCCATACCCACCGTATGGTAAATATACGCGCTGGCTTTCCAGCCGAAGGGAAGTGTGGCGTACGAGAAGTACCATCTCCCCCATTCCAAACCAAAACACGTAGAGCTAGATGGATGGAGCTGGATATGGTCATATCCGCTTTTATCGTCGAATGTAGTTTGGTAATGATCTTGGTCGACGTAACGTGGCAAATCCGTGATGTAGTCGAGGGTAAAGGGACGATCCTTAATCCATAGATTTAAAAATCTTTCATCATGACACATTCTGGGTTTTTTAGGTTCAATGGTAATAGGGAGCACGAGATGTGGGGGCTCAACTTCTCCCACCCTGCCAATAACATTAAGGGAGCCATTGCGCACTCTCTCCATAATAGTGTTGGTGATAAATCCTTCAAATGAAGCGCAAGACTTGGAGTTGTGAAATATTTTCCTGGGAGGAAGATTGCTATCGTAAAACTGTTATAGGAAAGTTCCTTGAGATGGTTGAAAATAATCAGAAATAACCACTCCGTGAGAAATAATAGGCAGCACAAAGTCGTGGAAAGGGGAGTCTTGCAAAATTGCGCGCCAGTTTTTTTAAGATTACCGGCGAGAAAATGATCAGGATGACAGAAATTGAGCATATCTGGGGATGTAAACACCAAACCTTGAGCCACACTCTCGATGGACGGCACCGGTCCGGAGTAGGTTGTGGGGTCGCCTTCCTTATTGCACCACAAAACCGACCGGGGAGGTTGCTGATGCGCGTAAGGCTGACACAGCTCTGAAGATACCTTAAATAGCGAGCACGAAAAAATTAGAAAAAGGGCGAGGAAAACCAAGAAGACCCCACTAACCAAACTCCAGACCAGACGCCCGTCCATGGCATAGGGTGAACTGTAAAGGTTACCCCTCTGGTCAAAAGGAGAAAGGTTAGTTTTTTCTTTACGAGCGGTAAAGGAGTACACTGAAAAGTATGCGCAACGCAAAACAGTAAGGGATGCACAGAGTTTTTTTAACTGCAAAAAATAAGACACAAGGATGGCAATACAATCCTTAGTAATAGTAAAGGTAGGATGCCAAAAATAACAATTACAGTTCTTGTTTGTACTAAGTACAGTTAGTATGGGTTGGCTCCTCCTCCTCCTAGGTTGGCTCCTCTTCCGTATCCTCGGTATGGGCGTCTACGACCCCAGTTTGTCTGCCGCCTACGCCCAGGGCAGTTGCGGACGAGGTGAAGTGGGCTCCCGCAGCCGAAGGATTGGATTGTACTGTGCAGGAGGTCTGAGGGTGGCGGGAACTGGAGGCGGAGGAGTGGCGGTAACAGGGGTAATCGTTTTATCAGCAACTTTACCCGCCTTTTTCCATTATCCGTGATGTTGGTCACCTTGCTATCCTCCGCTGACCCCACTAACTTTTTTAAAAGGGGCCTAACGTTTCCATCGCAGAGGTTCTCCCTAAGGGCCCTGAGGCACGACTGGTAGTACGGTGCGTCCTTGTGGCCACCAAACTTGGCTGCATCAACAAGGATCTCGAGAGATGATAAGGCCAGGTGGGGGTCAAAGTATTCAGGGGCTCTGGCCACGGCCCTACGGACGTTTCTGAGCTTTTGCTCTACATCACCATCAACTTTGGCTTTTGTTAAAGACTCAATCTTTTTGTTTAGGTCAGCTGTCTTTCCCTCTACCTTAGCCTAGGCTAAGAAGAAAAGCAAAATTTACATTGTGGGAGAGATACCAGGATATAGGCCTGGCTAAGCCATAGCCTGACCCACACCTAGTAGACGTTATAGGTGGGAACATGTAACCCCAGGTTATGATAAAACTTCTTACCTGGCTAACGCCTGCAGATAGGTGGGAACATGTCTACCCCAGGCTATAATAGAATATATGCCTAGCCCGCGCCTAGGAGGAATTTTAGGCGGGCACAACTATCCCAGGCCTTGAAACAGTTGTATGCTTGGCCCACGCCTAGTAGAAATTATAGGAGAGGACATCTACCCCCAGGCCATAATGAAATTTTATGCCTGGTCCACGCCTTAGAGAAATTGTAGGCGGGAACATCTACCCCCAGGCTATGATGAAATTTTATGCGCCCATGCCTTACAGAAATTATTGGTGGGAACATCTACCCCCAGGTTATGATGAAATTTTAAGCCTGGCCCACGCCTTAGTGAAACTATAGGCGGGAACATCTACTCCCAGGCCATGAAGAAATTTTATGCCTGGCCCACGCCTTAGGGAAATTGTCGGTGGGAACATCTTCCCCCAGGCCATGGAGAAATTTTATGCTTGGCCCACGCTTTTAAGAGATTATAGGTGGGAACATCTATCCCCAGGCCATGAACAGAATTTTATGCCTGGCCCACGCCTAAGAGAAATTATAGGCGGGAACATCTACCCCCAGGCCAAGAAGAAATTTCATGCCTGGCCCACGCCTTAGAGAAAATATAGGCGGGAACATGTACCCCCAGGCTATGAAGAAATTTTATGCCTGGTCCACGCCTTAGAGAAATTATAGGCGGAACATGTATCCCAGGCCATGAAGAAATCTTAATACCTGGCCCACGCCCGATAGAAAATATAGGCTGGAACATCTGCCCCAGGCCATGAAGAAATTTTTACCCTGGCCCACGCCTTAGAGAAATTATAGGCGGGAACACCTACCCCCAGGTCATGAAGAAATGTTATGCCTGGCCCACGCCTGAGAGAAATTATAGGCGGGAACATACCTCCAGGCCATGAAGAAATTTAATGCCTGGCCCACGCCGTAGAGAAATTGTAGGCGGTAACATCTACCCCCAGGCCATGAAAAAATTTTATGCCTGGCCCACGCCAAAGAGAAAATATAGGCGGGAACATGTACCCCCAGACCATGAAGGAATTTTTGCCTGGAAATAATAGGCGGGAACGTATACACCTAAGCTATGAAGAAATTATATACCTGGCCGACGCTGACAAAGGCCAAAAGAATAAATTACAGCCTAAAACCAGTAACGAACTACAAGCTAAAGACAGAATTAAAAGTATCTCAGCGTTATTACGAGCAGGCTGAGGCGGGTTCAATACTTCAACAGGCACTTCGACGGCGGCTGGTGCGGCGGCCGGAGCTGCGGCTTCAGCAGGCTGAGCAGGATGGACAGGTTGGGCGGCAAGCGCCGCTAGAGCTTCTGCAGCAGGTTCGACGGGAGGAGCCATGCTAGAGCTAACCAAGATAAAGTGTGTTTCTATTATCCTATAAGGGAGGGATAAAATAATAGCAAGAGCTAAAAGACTATCAAACCGCTAGAACGACAGACGGGGGAATATAACGCAAACTATAACGAAAACAGGCAAAAGAAGAAAAGGCTAAGAAACTTGCAAGTATAAAGATGAGCGACCCACGCGGTAAGAGAGCGAGCGACCGAAGAGCATGCAAACATACCGTAAAACCACCAGAAAAGGATGACTAGGAAGGAAGCAAAAGGTTAAATTGTGCTGATAACAAGTGGGGTAGGAGGGAAGGCGACGTAGTACAGAGAAAAGAAAACCTAAAAATTCTAATGACTTACCGGCGGTTTGCGTAGACTTGTGAAACTGCCAAGAATCAAGTTATCAGGCCCAAATTTTATACCGGAACGAGGGAAGGTCTCTAGGGAGTATAGGTGTTAGACTTTCGCACGCAATACAATTTCGTGCCAAATTCCTTGATGAAAATAGTCCTACCAATCAAAAGCTTGGCTAAAATGATAGGTCTTAAGCTTTGACTTAAATGTCGCAAGTGATGGTGCCTGTCGTATGGTATCTGGGAGCATGTTCCACAGATAGGGCACGACATAGCTAAATGACCTCCTTCCAAAAGTCTTAAAACTCCTTTAAACTTAGGCACTTCCAAGAACTGTTTGTTAGAAGAGCGTAGAGTTCTAGCTGGTGTGTACTGCACTAGCATGACCGATATATATTTAGGCGCCAAGGCATTCAAGGCCTTATATGTAAGTAGTAATATCTTGAAAGATATACGTTGTTTAACAGGTAGCCAGTGGAGATCCATTTAGACTGGCGTAATTCTATCATTCTTGCGAGTACGGCAGACCGCCCGGCAGCGTTATGCACACGCTGAAGCTTATCTATTAAATATTGTGGCAGCCCAACCAATAACCAACTTTCATTTCAAGCTTGGTCGTTATGAATGCATGGATTAATGTTTCCGTATCTTTTAGAGAAAGACAGTTCCTGATTCTTGACAAATTTCGTATATGGCAAAAAGCCACCTTACAAATATGATTAACATGCTGTTCATGATCAAGGTCCATAAGACCATCAAAGATTACCCCTATGTTTCTAGCTTTCACTGACTTTCCTACTTTAACACCAGCGATTGTAATCTCGTCTATTGGTGGGCACGGGCGATGTTTGGCATGTATTACTAAAAACTCAGTCTTTTCACGATTGAGTTTTAGTTTATTACATGCCATCCATGCGTAGATCTCACTAGCACAATCCTCCAATTTTTCAAGAGCAGCGGGTACTTCATCAGGACTTGACTTAAACGACACATAGATCTGACAGTCATCTGCATAGAGGTGGTCAAAGAGACCATGCTTTCGAATGATATCAGCAAGAGGGGCTGTATAAAGTGTATACAAAATTGGCCCAAGCACAGATCCTTGAAACACTCCCCGTTGTAGCTCCGTAGAGGACGATCTGGTATTCTTTACTTGGATAAACTGTCGGCAATCAGTGAGATGAGACGCAAACCATTGAAGGGCGCTTTCCTTGATCCCGTATCTAGTGCGCAGTCCATTTAACAAGATGATATGGTCGACCGTATCAAAAGCGGCTGATAAGTCTACCAACAAAAGAAGTACATTTTCCTGTTTATCGATGGCATTCAAGATATCTGACTGGACTTTTACAAGAGATGTCTCCGTACTGTGAGCAGTTTTATAGGCAGATTGGAGCACTCCCTGGAGTCCATTAGTATTAAGGTAGTCGATAAGCTGAGAAACAGCGGCTTTCTCAGTCGCCTTGGACAATAACTTTAGGTTAGAGATGGGCCTAAAGTGAGGGAAAAGTTCATAGTCCAGAGAGTCCTTTTTTAGCTTCGGTCTTACTATTGCTTCTTTAAAATGGTGTGGTACATTTCCCATAGTTAGTGACAGGTTTACAATTCTTGTGACAATTCTTGTGATGATCAGGGCAGCAGGGATGGGATTTACTCATGGTTAATTGTTTTTTTTCTTCAAAATTAATTTGTTAAAAAAAAAGAAGAAAAGAATTGATAACTGTTAGAAAAGAGCAAACGGGTGAATACCCCGAGAGGATTTGACCTGACTTACCATTAAGCGAGTCTGATTTTACGCTCGGTTACTATTATTAAACAGTTTTCGTTTTGTTTTTGTATCTGGTATATTCCTATAGATTATAATTTAGTGAGCTCACTAAAGTAAGTGTTAAAAAGGCATAGACTGATAGTATAAAGTGAAACAAATTCAGTGTCAGCTCAGAAGGTCTGCCATTCTCATCAGGGACGCAGTGACAAGACCCGGTAGAGAGTAAGCAAGAAAAAGAAAACAAAAACACACGAACCCAACAACTTGTTATGTACGCGAAGGGAAGAACGGTTGCAAATCGTGCGAAGAGATAAACCGTTTCGATGAAATAAGGTGAGTAAGAGGATGCCGGTTTTGTCTTTAGTAGCCTATGAACCGACAATCATGATGTAATTCCATTATTCTAGCAAGGTCAGAGGAATCGACCTCCTGCGCGACCTTAAAGCTCGATAAAGCGTGTCCAAATAAGCATTTGTAAACAAGAGAATTAGTAAATTGCTGCGTTCAAAATGTTTGCTTTGTTTGTGGGATGACTGCATCAACAATTATTTTTTTCCATAAAGTGGACAAAGTCAGCTTTAAAGAGAACCGAAAATTTTGCTTCTATAGTTAACATATATAAAGTTATGGAATTTAGAGCGTCACGTAATTTTGCGTTCTCAAACGGCTCTTTTTCTGTCGTTATGCCTAGTATAAACTTTATCATAATATTACAACCGTGTAGGTGAATGAATGCATCTTATTAGAAGGCCGAATGAAGGCCAAAATGGCCTCTTGTTAACTGTAGAGTTAGCAACTACAGAAAGGGCGCGCTTTCAGCTGAATTAATTTCTTCGTGTCATTCTGCATATATTACATTCCGCATGATTATGCCATTCCGCAAACTCGTTCTGTCTTTTACCCTCACCGAAATTAAACGGAGTATTGCTCTGCTCGTCAGAGTTAGCTGCAAATATGCAAAACCAGCTGATATGCCTTTCGGTCTTTCTGATATGAAATCTAAAGTGGCACAATGACGTTTTGAGCTAATTTGTTGTTTGGTTTATTCAGCAATAAAAAATGCGACCGCACGGTTAAATTCCTCTTGGACACGCGTATGGCAGTAAATGGCGATGACAAACCTTACTGAAGACAAAAACCTGAAATTAAACGAAGTATCGCTCTGCTCGGCAGAATTAGTTTCTAGTAAATATGTGATATGGCTTTCAGTACTTAACGTTTTCCTTTCCATCACTGCGTTTCTGGGGAATACTTTGATCTTAGTCGCCCTTCACAAGGTGTCTTCACTTCATCCGCCGTCCAAACTCCTGTTTCGTAGCCTGGCGACAACTGATCTCTGTGTTGGTATCATTGTAGAACCTTGTTCTGTTGCTTACTTTTTGTCTGCGGTCAACGAACAGTGGAATGTTTGCCGCTTTACATTTGCTGCAACATTTATAACAGGCTTTACGTTGTGTTTAGCATCTTTGCTAACATTGACTGCCATAAGTGTGGACAGACTTCTCGCCCTGTTGTTAGGACTCAGATACAGACAAGTTGTAACTTTGAAGCGAACATATGTAACTGTGATTACTCTGTGGCTTGTCTGTGTTGTCGGTTCCACGTTATTTTTTTGGAATGAAATAATAGCATTTTTGTATATCCTTATCGTTGGAAATTTGAGCCTATTAACTTCCATTTACTGTTACACGAGAATTTTTCTTAAGCTGCGTCAGCATCAAACTCAAGTTCAACAGAATGTTCAAGGACAACCGAACCAAACAATTCCGCTCAACATAGCAAGATACAAAAAGACAGTGTCTAGTACACGGTGGCTTCAGTTCACATCAGTGGCCTGTTATTTACCATATTGTGGAGTGTTGGCCGTGGTAACTAAGCGAGTGCGTGGAGGTGAAATAATATCCTCATATTTGCCTCTTGCATTGGCATCTGCGGCCACTTTGGTATTTTTAAACTCGTTATTAAACCCAATTCTTTACTGTTGGAAGATCAGAGAAGTGAGGCAAGCAGCAAAGGAAACAATCAGAGAACTTTGTTCGTTTAGTAAGTGCTTCTGAAATAACTTGTTCAGTTCCATTGAAGGCTGAGTATTATGGAATTAAACTTTGGAGTAGCATTTAATTTTTATAAGAGGGGAGCCAAGATCTGAATAATAGCTCACTAAGTTTATTGTGCCACTTTCAGTTTCATATAATTCAGCTGTTTGAATAATTTTGTGCCATTTTCTATTAAATACCTGCTAAACTTCAAATAAGACGCTTAAGGGGCGAACGCAAAGTTTCTTATTCTCCAAATTTTCACTGTTAAAGAAAGCCTTGCCTGTTTTTTTGTATGTTGATATGTTTCTGTCTAGTTTTTAATCATCGTTTTACGGGTAATTCTTAACTTATTCCATCTTTGTACGTCACCTATTTTAAATTAACCCAGGATCTTTATTGAGTCTCATCAATTAGCTTTGCTTCACTTTTTGAGGAAAACAAAAGAAGCTAGAAATCTACCACAACTTCCTGGTTGCTAGTCAAGACTGAAGTATGTAAATAGGTCGAAATATTGCGCTGCATGACAAGGAAGAGAGTTTTAATAACTGCCTCCTTAATAAGGCTCATGTCTTACTCTAAACCTTAATCTAAATGTTAATCATACCGTCTTGTTCCTGTCTGATAAAGTTCAAGAATTTGATATATTGATATATTAATAAATTCGTCTGAGCAAGGCGCTTTTCCGAACGGTTTTAACTTCTCTTTCCAGTAAAGTTGGTTTCCGTCATATTACTGCAGTTCTTATACCCGTCAGTTGTTTCTCACTTCTATGAAAGACAAATTTTATAGCGGAGCTCCGGCGGCCCGAAGGGCCGCGAAGCGGAGCACCAATGCACCATTGGTGAGAAAATATGGTAACCCAACTGTTCGAGAAAATTTGGTTTTGGTCACCGTATGTACGTGCCTACGTATGTACGTACGACCGCCGATTCATGTATGCGTTGTGAATAATAATAATAATAATAATAATAATAATAATAAAAGTTAAAAGTTTTACAAACTCGGAGCTAAAAGTTAAAACTTATGAAATATTTCGTCCGTTTTTTTCAACCGGACTTCATCAGTCAATGATATGAATGTTAAAAAGATGAATTTTAAAAAGGGGTTAACGCCTCTTGGGGGTTAGAATTGTGTCATAGATAGCTGCTAATTCGTAACCATTGTCTCTGTTTAACGCCGGTTTCGTAAGTTTAATTTGAATAGCTTCTTTTATCCTGCGTTTGAAGGTGTTACCTTCGGTTAATAGTACTTTTGTCTTATTTGGGTCCACCGAGTGGCCCTCCAGGCGACAATGCTCGTGAATAGCTGATGAACTTCTTGATTGGTGTTCTTTCACTCTGATTTCCAGAGAGCGGGCCGTTTCAAGCCGTTTTAACCCCTTTTTAAAATTCATCTTTTTAACATTCATATCATTGACTGATGAAGTCCGGTTGAAAAAAACGGACGAATTTCATAAGTTTTAACTTTTAGCTCCGAGTTTGTAAAACTTTTAACTTTTATTATGTTTCCGGAGCAGGAAACAAATGTTTTTGATTGAATAATAATAATAATAATAATAATAATAATAATAATAATAATAAGACCGTTGACCAGGTACTGGCTTTTGATTGAATCGCAGGCTCAATTCGAGACTTAATTTTTCGCGCCCTTTTTGCGGCTCGAAATACCACATTTAGTTAGTTTCTTCATTTTGAGCGAAACAACTTCAGCTTGTTTCCAAGTTCTTCGCGTAAAGGGAATAAACATCAGGAACTAGTTTAAAGATACTCCGGAAGGTGAATTTCCAAGTGATAAAACGGAAGAGCAAAAGATTTTTTTCAGGAAAAGCTTAAAACTTGGATCCCCTAGCATGGCGCTCGGATTGTGTGGTTGTAAAACAAAATGATTCAACCCTTCAAGGGCTTTTACTTTACCGCGGCATCTTGCAGCTCACCAAGAAAGGTCACCGGCAGTAATGGGAGGAACAAGTAGGTCAAACTTAGTGCAAGCAGTTCTTCCTTTGGACAAACCGCTTGCTATTTTTGGAGGTTCGTGTTTTTACTAATGTATAAGTCAATTCCAGAAGCACCCATCCCTCCCCCCCCCCCCCCCCGCAAAATCAGGTGTAAATCTTTAGCAAATCACTCGTTGCATGAAGCATTTTGGGTCGCTCCCGGCTCATAACGAATATGTTATTAAAAAATCGCTTACCTTTATCAAACGAAATCCGAAAAATTGTGCGCCAAAACTCTTTTCTGATCCCTTTTGTCGGCACTCCAAACTTTGAATAAGGGCATATTAACTGCATATTTAGTAAGCAACGCAAAACCTACGCGGAATCGTGAAGTGAAGGGAGCGAAGCGGCTCCCGTGGTGGATGAATGAATATTTGCGCGCGAAACCTTCGCGAAACCCTTTAGCTGGCGACCGCCGACCAATGTTTAGCCGAAAGTCAAATGCCCCACCGTGCGGGACAAATTTCGGACCAAATACCCGGGGGGGATGGGCGCTTTTGGAATTGACTGATACATAAAGTGGATACCTATTTTCAAGAACTTCTACACCACAGTTTAACATTTGGCTTAATCGTTGTTACTTTTCTTGGATCAGGAATGAAACTTGTATTTTTCTTTCGACTTGACATAAATAACCATAATCTGTACTCATTTTGGACGCAAAGAAGTTGTTAATTTGTTTGTTTGTTTTGCTGTTTTGCTTGCGAGTGATCGCGAATGAGTGTTTTTACTCCACTTGGCTGACTGTTTTTCGACGTCTGTGCCTCAACAGCGTTAAGGAATTTTTGCCCTTATCTTATTAACACGTAATCGCAATGAGTCCTCGTAAAAAACGATTAATGCCCCGGTTAAACGATCAAACATTTTCATCCAACATCGTGTTTGTCAAACATAACGTTGGGTGGCTAAACGCACAAACAATGTTTGACCAAACACTAGACAGATTGAGCCCACAGAACGGTTTTTTGCGTATTATCGCTGAAATTTCGACGTTATTTGGTTGCACACTTTGTTAGTTGGGGTGGCTAAATGATCAAACATTTGTTCGTAACGCGAAATGTTGAGAGATGTGGCTAAACGGTCAAACATGCTCGTCCAACACGACGTTGGATGAAATGTTTGATCGTTTTTTGCTTGTTTAAATTTGTTTTCGTATATACATACGCGTCGTATATGTTCTTTTCTTGTAATGTTTTAATGTTTTGAGGTTTTTGCACCTTGGTCAATTCCTGTTGACTGCTCTAAACATAAAATATTGGCGCAAGGAAAGCCATGCGAAGTTGTTAAATACCAGTACAAAAAAATTATAAGCGTGGAGCTCCGCTTTTAGGCTTGGCTAAATCTGTACATTAATCTGTGACTGATCACACTCAGTTTAATAACATCAAAACGTCCACATTATTAAAAAACGTTTTCAGTTACACCGCACTTTATTTGAAGTACCGCGCCCTGTTATAGACTCGCGATGTTTAATCACATCAGTGCATCCATACATAATTTGCCGCTGTAATGATCAGAGTTTTTTGTTCATCTTATTCCCTAAAGTCAAGGCGGCTGATGGTCTCCTAAAAAGGCGATTTAAAACAAAACAATTGAAATCAAAGCTCTTTTAATCAGTCAGCTGTAGCTTTTACTTGTCATCTCACTCTCTGTTCCCACTCTCTGCTTTTAAAAAACAAATAAATAACCTCGCTGTCATTTAAGTTCTGTATATATGTTATATATCAGTGTATATATAGTGTATTTTAAGCATTGGATAACTTGTATTACCTTTCACACGGCTTTTCTGTAAAGCAGTAGTTTTTCTTTTACTGATGTAAATTCCGTGGGTAAATAAAGTTCATTCATTCATTCATTCATTCATTCACGTTCAGGTTGTGTGGATCCGTATTTCAGTAAATTTATCCAAGTGTTATGGGGCGTTTTACTGATTTGGGATTATTTAGAGGATAAAGTCATTAATGACATTGAAACTGAAATACTCAGAGTGTACGTGGTAAAAAATGAATACCATGTCGAAAAGTGTGGGATTATTATCTGATTAAGTCATCATTTGGCTGTGTGACCACGTGATGCGGTTCCAATCAACGTCCACATTTCACCCTTGCTCACTATAGAGTCTCCAGTAGCTCAGTAGTTAGAGCGTCCGTCTAGATCGTGGAGGGTCGTGGGTTCAAATCCCATCTGGAACTCGGTTTCATTTTTCGAGTTTCCATTTGGAGTTTCATACATTTCTATCAGTTGTATTTCTTATTTCACTCACTTTAAAGAAAAAAGACCAGAAAAATTCAACCTTTTGAATAAAAAAGAAATAGTTCCCAGACGAGTATTGTTTTCAAATAGTTTCAATTATTTAACTCTTTGCTCCATATTCATAACAAACCACAGGTCAGCAGATGATTAACATAATCAGTTTTAAATACCTTCTCCAGACGATTCTGAGGTGATAACAAATATCTAACAAATAGTAAAAGAGGTTTTGCAGCCAAAGTTTGTCCCATGACCAATGCATATGCCTTCACTAAATGTTCACTGAATTAATAATGGGCCATCAGTTTAAAACTTCGTAGTATCCCAGTTGGTTCGATATTGGGACAATTTCTTTCGATTCGCACAAACCTTGCATAACCATAACATAATTGAGCATAACCTAAACCGGAAATATACAGAAATATTTATACCAGAAACTGCGTTGGAGAAAATAAGAGGACCTTAAAATCCTCGTGCCAAATCCTGTTTAGCAACTTCGAAAAAAATACGCAGAAGAACTCTCAATTTTGTTAGAAAGGCAGCACACAACGGGAGAGGAAACGACCCTCCCTAAGACCTTAATGTTCAATTTTAATCCAGAAATACTGAGGTTTCTTTTATAATTCTTCCATCAACCTCTCTATTTCTGTCTAGTTCTAATCAACTCTCTGTGGGCGATTGTAGAAGCCTGGTACACGTTTATTCTACTTTGATGCGTCAAACATTTTAACGTATCTCAGCATGTTCATCGTGGTTGTGATCTGTCAACCTCACTTCGCAGAGTTAAATGTAAGCAAACCAAACCATCATTGAGAATAAATGCCGCATTGACAAGTGATGGGGAAATTTCCACCTGTCACACTTCTATGTACTGCGCCCTGGTATAAACTCACCATCTTCATATCAGTGCATCCTCACAAAGGGTGACGTTGTGATCTGCTGCTAAAATATTTTGCCTATTTCCAAAGATACGTTTTCAATTTATCATACATCAATACGCTGAAAACTGAGAGGCTTTTTTAAACCAAACTCCAGAGTTTTCTTAGGATAAGAAAGGCTTGTTTTCTACATTGCTACAAACTACTTTTACAAACTTTTAGGAATTCTCAAGCTAGGATATATAGGTATATATATAAATTTAGAATGAGTTGCCTTACACATAAGATTAAAAATAAAACTGGTAGCATTCCAGATGTCTTCTCTGATATTCTGACTCCAGTAAATAATGTACACAACTACAATACAAGATTTGCTAATAACCTGATTTTTTTTAGTGAGTATTGACTAATATGGTAAGTCAACGTATAGACTCTCTAGTTCAAAGATTTGGCAATCTATACCTCTAAGAATTAAGAGTCTGCCCTACCATACTTTTAACAAAGAGTATAAATACTATCTTCTGCATTATCAAACTTGATTTTGTAACTGCTGCTGTTAATTAATTTCATTTTGCTGTTTTATTTTTTTGGTAACATTAATACAATGTATGTATTCTAACTCAGCTGAATATATAATTTCTTGTGCTGCCATTTATTTGACCATGGCGGTGTTCAAGCTAAGAGCTTTCGCTACTTTGGCCACCGCTCACATATAAATGTATTCCTTAATGGCTTAACACTCCTTAATGCTTTATTATTGCCATTTCGTTACTTTATAAACTGTCTTGAAATGTCCTTTATATTATGAATAAATAAAGAATTGAATTGAATTACTTTAAATAGTGGATCCATATCTTCAAGTGTCCCTTTGGCGTTTACTCCGCATCACCCCTGTTATTGCTTTTTGCCTAACGCAGTCGTCCAGTCCAACTAAAAAAGGATGACACGCAGGAACTGATTGTCGTTCTTCTTTTAATAATGAATTCTGAAAATACAGTCGAACCTCCACTAACGGCCACCTCTCCATAACGGCCACTTATTTTTGTCCCGGCGGACAGCCCATACATTACCTCTTGTTTAAACCTCTCTACAACGGCCACCTCTCTACAACGGCAACGGCCACTAAAGCGCGTCCTCAACTGGCAAAATAACCTCTCGACAACGGCCAATTTTTTCAGCGACTGACGAAAAAGTCAAGAATGGTCACGAAATTTGATCTGTATGGCGCGTCGATGATTAATCACGGCAAGTCTTTCATTTAAGATTAAAATACAGTACTTTTTTGTAAGAACCTTTTTTTAGAACATACTTAGAACATATTTGTTTTTAGACTACGAGTAGTAGTCGCTAACTTTGGCGATCTTTATCCAGCGAACACAAGCGCGCGAGAAAGTCACCTTCCTTGCTACGTTTGCTGAGTTTCACGGGAACGAAGAACTCGTCCAAGCTACAAGTAAAGTCACCACTTTGCTTAGCAAAATGCGTGACATCTCGCTCAAGCAGACAACCCTTTATTTCATTTAAAAGAAAATAAAATGTATCTGCTATTCTAAACGCGAACGTTTACAAACTGATTCAGTAATCGATATTTGTCTTCGGAACATTTCGTTTCTTTACCCTTTTTAATGATACTGTATACGTATTTTGATTGTGTTCCATTTTTATGCTGCAGTAAGCATGAATTGTCTACAGTACTTATAGCGAATGTTACGAACCTTGCTCGTTTCATCTTGTTAATATTTTGATTCAAAACATTATTTAAGTCTTATTGTGTATTTTATCTATATCTATAAGATTGCATTGCCTTTATAGGCTACAGTAAGCATGAACTTGGCACAATAAACATGTCAGGTACTTCCCGAAAAAAATGGTGTCATATTACACCCCTACCTCCCCATAACGGCCACCTCTCCACAACGGCCACTTTCTTCTGTCCCCAAGGTGCCGTTGTTGAGAGGTTCAACTGTAGTAATATCTGATAAAGTGATGAAGCGGGTTTGGACTTTTGTCCGCATAGCTTTCCTACTTAAAGCTGTCTTTTTCATAGAATAATTATCACCCAAGTTACAACTGTTAGGGCGGAAATTTATTCAAACAACTTCTGTAAGTAACGAAGCTTTTTCGTCGCATACGTAACTACAGGAAAAAATTCATTTTATTGCTTTGATAAAGCTTCCAAGATACTGCCTTCGATAGACCTGAACAACTTATTTCACAAACTCAAAAGATTTATAACTGCTATCTGAATGAACAAAGTTCGCTGATTGTTTCCTTTACTGTTTGCCTCAGTTCTCTGATCTTCCAAAGGTAAAGAAATGGGTTTAATAACGAGTTTAAAAGGACTAAAGTGATCGCAGAGGCCCATGCGAGATACAAAGAAAAGGACAAGCTTTCGCCACGATTTCTTGTTACAGTTAACACAACCGACACTACAATATATGGCATATAACAAGCAACTAATGTCAACTGTAGCCAACGCGTACTAGACACTGTCTTTCTGTACCGCGATATGTTGAGTGGAATTGTTTGGCTCGCTTGTCCGTCAACATTCTGCTGAACTTGAGTTTGATGCTGACGCAGCCTGAGGAAAATTCTCGTGTAACAGTAAATGGAAGTTACTAGGCTCAAATTTACAATGATAAGGGAATACAAATATGATATTCATTTACTCAACAATAATATTATGGAACCGACAAAAGAGACAAGCCACAGAATAACCACAGTTACATATGTTCGCTTCAAAGTTACAACTTGTCTGTGTCTGAGTCCCAACAATAGGGCGAGAAACCTGTCCACACTTATGTCAGCCGATGTCAAAAAAGACGCTCGTTTTAACGTATAGCCTGTTATAAATGATGTGGCAAATGTGAAGCGACAAATATCCCAACTTTCGTTCACCAGAGACAACCAGTGCGCAATAAAATCAGGTTCTACTATGGTACCAACGCAGAGATCAGTTATCGCCAGGTTACGAAACAAAAGTTTGAACGGCGAAGACTCCTTGTGAAGGGCGACTAGGATCAGAGTATTCCCAAGAAATGCAGTGATAGAAAGCAAAATGTGTAGTGCTGAAACGCATATATCCCTCCAGTTAAATCTGCCGAGCAAAGCGGTACTTCGTTTATAGTCTAGTCAGTTTCATGTTCATCGACATTTTACTGCCAAATGTGTCCCAGAGGAAATCAACTATTCGGTCGCATTTTATAAGACGGGAGTAAATATCCGAATAAGCGAAACAACAAATTAGCTCAAAAAGTTGATTGCGTCACTTTTAATTTCATATCATGAAGCTGTTTGAATATTTTGCGCCATTTTCTATATAAAAAAACAAAACAAAACAAACTGGGTAACTGCTAATCTGCAATAGCATCCTTCAGATATCAGCTGAAATATGTTGTATAACGGAAATGCAGCGTTAGAAGAGGAAAGCAGAATTTCTTATTTCTGAAAACCATAGCCAGAAATCCAAGACTGTCAGCGGATTGAACGGCGGGCGCGTATATTTTGATATTCAACGTGGTGGGCGGACAAATGAAGGCTAGGTTGTTTACATGCTCTTAGCTTCGCTAATTTTAAGGATAATTGATCGAAATGTATCTACAAAATCAATTTACCAAGTTTGAAATGATTTAATTGGTGTTACATCAGACTTGGGATATGTGAATATTTTCCTGTACTTCCTTCGATAATTACTTGGAGGTTCCGTAACGTACGTAACTTTTTATGGGAAATACAACTGGCCACTGAAAACACACTAAAAGAATATGGCGACCGTAGTGGAAAGAAAACAAATCTCTCGAAGGTGCATTTTTCCCCCGTAATGGCTTCGTCCCGGCTCATCTCGCATTTCTTGAAAATGCCACTATTTACATGGAAGAGACACAATGTAAGATAACTTTTTGGAGCCAAAAATATCATTTTTGCAAGCTTTATCTCTTATCTTTCGAATAAGATCATGGACAATTAATTTAGTGCAGTTGTTTTCTCGTAGCAGACTAAGAAAACCATGAAAGGTAAGATCTACTTATATAAAGGAACATTGAGAGGAAAGTGTGGCTAGTTTATGAGCTTATTTCGATCAAAAAGGCACCGTTCAAAACTACTTTATTCTCATATTTTGCTCAATTAAAACATGGTTCGAACTAGACTCTATCTTTTACCATCATGTAAAAAACTGAGTTTTTTGTGGCTACTCCACACAATGCGAAAAAATATTATTTTCCCCTCATTCCTTTATATTTCGCCGTCATATTAAATCCGTATGTGCGTGCTCTGCGCATGCTTGCCGCCATTTTGGAAGCCATGTTGTATGGGATTTCTGGTTATGCTTTCACCATTACGAAACAAAGATTTACTTTGTTTTCTGGAATGTTGAAATGCATGCACCATTAATTATCACCTTTTGAGTGATTCTTAACTTTTTCTCTTTTTGTCTCCACATATTTGAAATTAACCCAGCATGCTTGTTGTGGCTCATCAATCAGTTTCGGTGCACTTTTTATGGGAAAACAAAAATGCTAGAAATTTGCCTCACCTTCTCTTTGGTAGCAAGATTGATAGAAAGTACATTATAAAAAGATCGAAATATTGGGCGGAATGACAAGAAAGCAGAGAGTTTTAATAACTACCTTATTAATAAGGCTCCTATGTTTTTTTTTACTAAACTTTAATCTAAATGTTAATCACGCCTTGGTGTTCCTGTCTAATCAATTTCATGATGATTTTATGTTTTAATCTTAATATTTTTTCTGATCGAGGGACTTTTGTGAACGCTTTTAATTTTACCCTGCGATAAAGTTTGCTATCGGCGTTTACTGCCTTTCTTATACTTGTCAGTTGTTTCTCTCTTTTGTTGTAGGGACTTCTATACTATAAGAACCTCAATATGTAAGAAACGGCTATTGATTAACTCACACGTTTATAGTCCGTGACTGAACTGTCATATTACCCGGCTGTTAGGTAAAAAAGGAAGAATTTAACACAGAAATAGGTAAAACAAATTTTGTGCTACGTTCATAGCATATAGAAAATTGAAGTGGAAATCTCCATATTTACAAAATCTTAACTACGGTTAAATTACACTTTGAAGCACGGTCGCAATGTTTATATGAGTATGCATACTTTGTCGCTGTAACAATCAAAGTTTGTTGTTCATCTTCTCCGCTTAGTTCTATTCTCATTTCCTTTGTCTTCTTATCCAAATTATTCATGGTTTATGAATAATTAGGGTTAGGAGACAAAGGAATTTCATTTTGACCTGAGGTTCATGTTGGCCTACAACATATGTAAGTTTTGGTATTAAAAATGTTGTATGGCACTTTTCCAGTATGTTATTTCAAATGTTGGTAAATTGAATCTATGCGGTTTTGTACAAGGCCTATTTACAGTAGCGTGCTTAAGTATCTATCTGTATCTGAAAATATGAATCCTTCCTAAAAAAGACTCGAAGTGACAGTCAAGTTACAGTTGAGCACTGAATATAAAAAAGTTCATACTTTAACCATTTAATTTTGTAGGAGGAACAGTTTGATAGAGAGAATCTTATATTAGAAAATCGCCTGCTTTTAGCTGCAAGTAAGTCGTTTGAGGTACAGCAACCGGTCCAAGAAGTTAAGGACAGTGACCATTTAGAAGATCATCGGTTAATTGCAAGTGAAGTTGGTGTTGCAGGAGAGTTAAGTTTGAAATTGTAAAAAAAAAAAAAACAACAACAACAAAAAAAAAAAACAAGTGAAATCAACTAAAGGATTTCAATGGTAATGTATTAAGATGAGGCCTCACGTGTTCATAGAGTAGCCAGTTTTAAACATTAAATAAGACAATATCTAGTGAATAAAATTTACTGCAAATATGTTGTTCCTACTGGATGGTGACTGTAATAAATATCTGTTCTTCAAAAACTATGGCTAGGTATTCAAATCAGCTTTGGGTTTATCCTTACTTTTCTAAGAGAGTTCTTGAAGAAGTAATGTCTGCTAGCTAGTCATGCATTTGAATTTTTCTTGCATGTACATTGATTCAAGTAATATCTCTGCAATCAATTTCTTATTGTATTGTATTGTATTGCATTGTATTGTACTCTTGTTTCATGTAATCTAACATGTAATCTAACATTCTGCTGGTTCGAATCTACTGCTTGTCTCGGAGGGGAAAGACTGAAATTGGATAAAATTTACAATTGCCTATGTGCTAATAAACTGTCATATAATAGAATAATAATATAAGAATAATAAATAAAAAGAAAACCCAGTTTTGCTCTTTTCCACCCACAACAAAGTGCAGTTGAATAATCAGTAAATTAATAGATAATTTTGCCTGTGTATTGCAAATAAGTATTGGGATTAGATCCTTGTAAATTTCGTGAAACCCACAATACATCCATTTGATCTATAGGATAATTGCTTGGGGTCAGGCATATGAGTAAACTCTTCAACCCTTATTTATTTTACAAAAGAAAGCAATGTGTCATTATTTTTTTTCGAAATTTGAACACCACACCAGCCACTACTTTTGGAATTTGGAATGCTCGTTTCGTTTTGGTAAACAGTTTTAATTACGCATTTTGAAATGGAACTCTTTCTATCTCTTAAAGCCAAGGGATTATTTGATCAATTCCAAAAACGAAAAAGAACAGCGAATATTTAAAGAATTGGCGACCACTATCATTCCTGAATGTAGACTATAAAATGGCAACGAAGACTATTGTTCTACACTTGGAGAAGATGTTGCCCAACTTAATCCATCTCTGGCAGTCCGGGTATATTAAAGGAAGGCGGTTCATTGGGGAAAGCATTAGGCAAATAGCAGACACAATGCATTTCACTAAACAGCAGAATATCCCAGGGGTAGCTGTGTTTTTAGATTTCGAAAAGGCTTTTGAGTCGATTGAGTGAAATTTTATTCATAAATGCCTCCAAGCGTTTAACTTCGGCCTTTACCTTCGTCAATGGATAAAAGTGTTCTATAAAGATGTTTCTAATTGGGTTTTGAATAACGCATATGCCTCAAAGCGCTTTTATCTGGAACGCGGAGTGCGTCAAGATTGCTCACTTTCCAATACACTATTCGTTACCGCCGTTGAGTTACTTGTGCAAAGTATTAGACGCTCAAAAGAAATAAAAGGTATCACATAAGTGAAAATAAAAAGGTCAAACTCGCGCAATTGCAGATGACACAACTGTACTTCTTTCTGATGTTGAATCGGTGTCAAACTTATTTGATTTATTATCGCTTTTCGAAAAATTCTCTGGTCTAAAAATAAGTCAAATAAAATCTGAAATGCTATGGTTTGGCTCCATGCACCATAGGAAAGATACAATCCTTGATCTCCAAATGAGCGGTGAGCCAGTTTATGCCCTTTACATGGGTGCCTTTTACATACGATCTAGAAGTCTCTGAAAAGACATTTTTTTGACAAATTGGGATCGTTGAAGAAAACATTGCTTATATGGTCCCAAAGAGACCTCTCCATCTTAGGTAGGATAAATGTAACTAAGATATTAGCACTTTAAAAATTCGTCTTTATCTGCAGTGTCATGGACATCCCTAAAGACATCAGCAAAGAAGTAACACTGCGCGAAAAGCCAAATATTCGGCCCGAATTCGATCGAATACGCATCGGCGCACGCCGCGTATACCGCAATGTTCTGACGTATTCGATTACGGCTGACTCGAAAGACACCTGGAATATTCTATTAGAATCCGGCCTGTTTTTCCGTATTCAAATTGAATACTTGTGAATGACTCGAACTGTTCGGTATATCATACGGGCCATGTTTATGTAGATTAATGTTACATTAGATGTTCTTCGAAGATATACTCATCATTTATGACTCGAACATTTTCGAGAGTTTGCGACTTGAACACGAGATGCACGACGCCCCTTCTGACGTGAACGTCTTCGAATACTAATGAATACGTCAAGTATGCTCTAATTTTCGAGAATTGTACGCTACGAATACTGAAGTTATGTCACATTTTTTCACAGCCAAAGATGTCTTGTGTCATCAAGAAATGGGTTTTTGTTATATAGGTTATACACACTACCGCGTAGTGCGGTCAGACATCACGCTACGAGTTCCGACGCGTGCGACTGGAACACGAGACTCATTCGAAGTATGAAACGTGTTCCTGTCCGAATACTGTAGCATATGTGACGTTTTTAAGGTATTCTTAACGACACACCTTGAGTGTTCTGTGGTGTTCGACTGGAACACGAGCCTCGTGCGAAGTATGAAACGTGTTCATGTTCGAATACTGACGCGTACGTGAGGTGTTAAGGTATTCTAAACGACACATATCAAGTGTTCTGTGGTGTTGGACTGGAACACGAGATTCATGTTAAGCATGAAACGTGTTCGTGATCGAATACTGACGCCTACGTGAAGTGCTGAGACCCATAACAAAGCTTGTATATCCCCAAAACTGTGTTCAAAGTGCCAAGTGGAACCCACTTTTTAATTCCTTTATCGATTCCTTGGATTCCTAACAAAACCCACCCAAAAGAAAAAAATTACCAGGACAATATGAATGTTATCCCAACAGAAAGTAAACAACTGCCATGACGACATCTTCATTTCATTTCAAAGAATACTTTATTTATAAATTTAAAAAAAAATCATGTATTGTTATTTGTTCATGTATACTTAATTTCACCAAACTATGGAATAATTTACATTAACAAGATCCTAGATTATGAAAAAGTATAGGGAATCATCTGAGAAGCAAAAACTAAAAACACTATTAATAACATTTTGTATGCAAACTTTATATCTAGATGCTGCTTTGTTATGAAAAAGCATAACCATCTGAGAAGCAAAGTCTTAAATAAACACTAACATTTTTTATGCAAACTTTATAACTAGATGATGCTGTTATGAAAAGGCATCATGAAGCAATTGAGAAGCAAAGTCTAAAAAAACATTTCTATAACATTTTGCATGCAACTTTAGAGCTAGATGCTTTGTGGCAACCTTCAGGTATGCTCTCAACAATATTTTCAACATGAACTACACATATTAATAAAATGTATTAACAAATCAATTATTTTATCCATTTTTTAAAATTTTCTTCTAACTATTGGTATTTAAACTAATCAGAGTCACTTTGGATGGCACGCCTCTGTCTCCTAAGAGAGCGTGGTACTGTGTCTATGTTCCCTTCTTTGCTTGCCTTGATCACTTCTATGCACAATACAGACTGACGTTGAATGCTGTTCGAGGGTTGGGTGTGGTTCCTCCTTTCATCCTCCTCCTCCTCCAGCTCCTCCATTGAGTGTTCGCCTCCTGTTGCAGGTTCGGTGTCTGCTAAAGCCCAGGCTGCATTTGCCTCTCTGATGGCGCACCCTCAACTCTTGGTACACGAGGCCTCAGGTCCTCTTGCTGGCTATTGTTTATCTGCTGCTGGAGCCGTTCCATCAGAGCACTTGCCCTTTCTGACCTCTGGATTGGACGGCGGGCCACCCACTTTCCCTTGTTCACTCCAACACCATTCTCCTCGTCACTGACAAAATCATTATTCAATGACTGCAAGTTTTCCTTTTCCTGGTCACTTGAAACCTTTAACCGTGCATTAAACAGCTGGAAGAAAAAAAGAAATAAATATTAAATGTAAGTTATCAGTATTATTGCTGAGTAATAATTATTTATTCAAAACAAATTATTCATTTCAGTTCCTAATTATACTTTTCACACAATGAGAGCAGTTATATTTCTGAGGGAAGACCTGTACTAGACATTTTAAAATACTAACTAAAAAAGTAATTTATCAAAGAAAGACACATTAGAGATGTTCTCACAATACAGAGAGTTGGTGTATTCTGGAGCTTAATATCAGTACTACACTGTTTATTTCCTACAATGCACTATCAAATTTACTGAATACCCTGATAAAGGGCGTTCAAGGATTAACATGAAATGGACCCTTTGCAAATAGCCACATGGTACAAATCTGTCATGCTGATTAGAGAAAGTAACACACAGAAAGAGAAAACAGAAAAACTTCATCATTACTAGACTGGATGAATTTGTTTTCTTTCGGATGTCCCCAAAATGTAGCTTGCAGCATAGTGCAGCCAGCATAGTGGATTTTGCACCAAGTGATTGCTAGTTGCCAAAATCCCATTTGTCTAATAGCAGCTAACCATGTCCATGTAAAGGGGTGACAATGTATCTGCCTTACAGTGCAAGTCATGCTGTGATCTTATTTATAAATAAGATCACTTTTGACTTTATTTGGAATCACAAACAAGCCAAAATAAAAAAGGACTACCATTATCAAGCAAAATAAAAACCCCAGCTGGTGGCCTGGACATGAAGGACCTTACTCTCTTTTACAAGGCACTTAAGTTAAACTGGGTTAAACGGTTATGTTCTTACTCGAATGTTCCATGGCAGTGCATACCGAAATCGCTTCTAGTCAGCGTTGCGGGAACGGAACATTTTGGATGTAATCATGATTATTATCTCCTTGACTCAGACAACCATCTTCCTGCTTTCTACAAACAACTTATTTTTTACTGGCAGGACATAACCACAACCACACCTGAAAACAGAAATGCGGTTCTCTCAAAGACAATCTGGAACAACCGATTTGTAACTGTGAATAAGAAATGATATACTTTCCCCTCTGGTATCATGCAGGAGTACATGGTAATGGATTTATATACCGCACATATCACACAGTTTTTTTCAAGTTCAAGTTCAAGTTTATTTCAACTCTTTTACAAGTGGATAATTCTTGGTGGACTGGGCCGCAAATAGCTTTACAGCTAATCGAGGCGGACCAGTCCTTAAATATTACTATTATAAATATTAATATTATTATTAATATTATTACTGATTCGTCTTACGATTACATTAAACAGAATCAAAAATCGCTTAACAACATGTAAATATTACTGTCTAGGTAAAATCTAAAGGGGAAAGCTAGAGACTAAAACTTGACTCCAGTCGGAAATTTAAGTTTTCATCATATGTTAATTAAGGTATCTATCTCGACATATGAGTTTTCAAATTCTAGTATTTCAATTAGTTTTGTTCGTATAGTTTTTTAAAAAGAGTTTTTGGATAAGTTTTTTAGTCTAGTTGGTATCCCATTCCAGATTTTAACACCAACACGTGAAAAGGCCTTAATTTGAACATTAAGTGCGGATTGTTTAGTAAAAAAATGCTCAGATGTTGATGAGCGTGTGCTGTAAGAATGAATAATGGCAATTTTAGAGCATAAATTTGAAATATTAGTTGGTGCAGAATTAGTACTGATATTGTACATTAAATTAGCAATTTTCTCATAATATAGGAATTGGAGCGGTAGAAGTTTTCCTTTCAAGAAGAGGGGTATTGCATGCTCCCTTGATTGAGCAAAGTGAATAAGACGGAGTGCACTTTTTTGAAGGAAAAGGACTTTATTTAACAAGGTCTTAGATGCATTTCCCCAAGAAGTTATTCCATACGCTATATAAGGAGCAATGAGAGTCTTATAAATATCAAGAAGGGTTCGATTAGGAACAATATGTCTTAATTTCGCAATTAAACCAACAGTTTTGCTTATTTTTGTTGTGAGGGCATGAATATGGTTTTTCCAACTTAAATTTTCATCAATTAATAACCCAAGAAATTTAACACAGTTCTTTTGTTCAAGAGGTACATTCTTATTTTCTTCACTGTCAAAAATATTAATCTGGGCTCGGTAATTAAGTTTTTTTTTGGTGTGGGCGAAAAATAATAAAGTTTGTTTTCTTTATGTTAAGTGTAAGTTTATTTGAGGTTAGCCAATTAAATAAATTGTCCAATTCAGCATTTACAATTAATTCTAATGTTCTGAGATTTTCGTGGGAGTAAAGGAGATTAGTATCATCTGCAAAAAGGAAAAATTTAAGTTTTCTGGAGCAATGTTGAATATCGTTAACATATAACAAAAAGAGGAGCGGCCCTAAAACGGATCCTTGGTGTACACCACAAGTAACCACTTCTTTATCCGAAATGAAAGAGTTAATCCCAGTTGTTTGAGTACGACTTGTTAAATAAGAGGAAAACCACTCATTAATGATTCCTCGAAAACCGTAAAAATTAAGTTTATCAAGTATTATTTTATGGTCTACAGTATCAAAAGCTTTCTTAAGGTCAATGAACACCCCACAAGAAAATCGTCTTTTATCCATATTGGTACGGATTTCATGGCGGTTTACAATTATTCTCTAGTGTGAGATCGGAAGTCGGCCTATGAAGGCGCCTTTGGCAGCCGCTATCAGTCCATATTTTATCTCACCCACCCACCCAACCCACGCACTGATGAATGTGAAAGACAGATGAGATATAGAGATAGACCACCACACCGGTAACTACCAAATCTCGGGCCTTTTTTTACTCTTGTGAAGACCGTTTTCTTCCGTCTAACTCTTTTTGCAATAAATTCAATCTATATTGTAACTTTTTACAATATTATAGGATTCTTTTGGTTAGGCCTTCCATCTCAATTGACTCACTGACATGCGAGACATTGTACGGTATGCTGCTAAACCTTGAAGATCTACCTCCGCCCACTTCTCAGAATTAGCTTTTAGCGTGCGGCGTCGAGAAGAATGACCTAAATAAAATTTTCCACTTACCTTTCAAAGCCACAAAAGAAACTAAATTAACGATGTTCCAATATAAAATCATTCACCAAATTTTGCCAACGAATAGCTTTTTACACAAAATGAAAAAGAGGTGGCTCGCCCCTCTGCCCCTTTGGCCTTCTGATTGTCAGACCATGTGGCATTTGTTTATACACGGCACGCAAGCAACTTCATTTTGGAATAGATTCCAAGAGTGGTACCCAATCTCTAGTAACGCGAAATTACTACTGTCAGAATTAGAGGTTTTGTTCTGAATTATTCGTTCTCACACCTACCGTTTCGCTCTCAACCACCCCATTATTTTGGGTAAATATTTTTTATATGTTAACGCCTTAAATACCAAAACGTACCAATTTGATGATTTCGTCTCACTTGTGCGCGAAAACATCAAACTAGAGAAATACCTCGCAGTCACTTCTAATAAGGAACAGGAATTTAAGAACAAACGTGTATGTTGTTGTCCTTTTTATCCTCGGTTTTTATAAGTATAGTGTAAGTATATTCCTAAATATAACATAATAATATGGAACATTATATAATATAAGTAATAAAAAGAGCACTGTAAATAGCCAAACTGTAATAAGTTAGTGTGATTGCATTGTGCGCGGTGCAAGTATAAGTAAGTACAGTGTAAGTGTAGTGTAAGTACAGGTGGTTGTATACATGTAAGCATAAGACATGAGCTGTAAGTAGTGTGTTTGTCCTGTAAATAAAATTGTATTGAAAAACAAACTCTCTCTGAGAATCTAATAAATAAGGAATGTCGCTTAGAACGTAGGAAAAACTGACTTCCAAATTACACTTTTACTGATTATTAAATGACTGATATATAGGCGTTTTTGCTCATCACATGTACAGTTTGTCATTGTGTTAACCATGATAATCACTTTATTAAGCAAGTAATAAGTCTCAAGTCTTTCTTTTTCATTTGCATGCACACAAATCCAATACGTTACAATCACAGTTACAGTGTTTCAATTCTTTCTCAATTACAATATTTTAACTATCTACACATAGGTACAACATTTTCCAACATTTTACAGTTACAAAGTTTTCAATTTAATTTTTTACAGTCACCCTATTTTCATCATACAGACAATACAAACAAAAAACGACGAAAATACATGCTTTAAACGAATAGAGATGTTTAACTTAGCAAAAAATAAGCCCGTCAGGGGGCCAGTATTGTAAGTCTAGTCAATAAAAGAGTCGCACATGACTTGTCTTTATACATTATAATTCGGTCTAAAGAGGTTTCGGGGGTTTTCCGGAGCCATTGAGAGAAGATAGGAACGTTGGGAACCCTTCAATCTTGGGAGTTGTTTCTCGTATTTTACAAATCCAGACGTAATATCTGGCGACAAGATAATAAAAATACTGCTGTGTGTTGGAAAAAGAATCTGATTTTAGGTCAAGGACTAAGGCCGAAGAAATCGAGCTGTTGGGTTTTAATGACATTTGAGTTTTATCCAGCCAAACTTGGAAATTCTGCCAGAAAAATGTTGCCACCCTACAGGACCAAAATAAATGAATAAGGGATTCTTTTTCTTCCTTACAGAAAGTACAAAGATCATCTTGTCTGAAACCTATATTTTGAAAGAAATCATTTGTTGACAATCGTCTATGAAGCAGTTTAAACTGGAAAATAATTAATTTGGATATTTTGGTACAGCGAAAGGGATTTTTGTATGCAGCCTTCCAGTTGACTGAATCAGAGTAGAGCACAGATGCTCTACTAATTGAGGAGACTAAATCAAATCAAATCTAAATGTTGCCGGAATTTCACTCAAAGTTAACCTCTTTTATAACAATGAAGTGACTTTTAATAAGGCAGCTGGTGCGTCTCAAATTCTACCTCTGTTTTCCACTGCTCACTTTCATATTATTTTCTTGCGCGAACAGAATTTTTTTACCTTACAAAGCAGGATATCCTATTCAAATGAACGTTTTGCTGTAAAGTGAGCACGACAGCAGCTATTTCAAACTAGAGAAAATATCACCCAGCACGACTGCATATTCGAACAAATCATTTCTAAATATATATTTAGCCAAGCCTAAATCGGAGTTCCTCAAATTATCATTTTTTGACTGGCATCAAGAAATGTTTCTTCAGCCAATTGCGAAGCCGAAGTTCTGTTTTTCGATTAAAATGAGGACAGCTTGGTTGAAATAATATGACTATGAAATTACGAATCGAAGACGACCTTAGCAGCAAAGAATGTTACCTGGGGGTAAACAATCACAGGGCCGAATTTGGCAAACGTGACCGCTCTCGAGCAATCAGAAACCGTTTTGACAAATGAGATGCAGAATATTAATAATTAATAATTTAGAACTTATATAGCGCATTTTCCATGTGTATATGTTCAAATGCGCTTTACAAGCAGATTGAATTGGAATTTGGAAATGTCGGTTTTTGTGGAGAGGGGAAAACCGGAGTACCCGGAGAAAAACCTCTCGGAGCAGAGAAGAGAACCAACAACAAACTCAACCCACATATGACGTCGAGTCCGGGAATCGAACCCGGGCCACATTGGTGGAAGGCGAGTGCTCTCACCACTACGCCATCCCTGCTCCCCTAATGAGAAGGGAGAATACATAACCTGAGAAGAGTGGTTGGGTAAAGGAGACAAAAAAATTAACAAAAAAAACAAAACAAAAACAAAAGAGAGAGAGAGAGAGAGAGAGAGAGAGAGAGAGAGAGAGAGAGAGAGAGAGAGAGAGAGAGAGAGAGAGAGAGAGAAGGGGGGCGGGGGGGCATCATCTACCGTTCGATAGATAAAGTCAAGAAATTGAGATGTTGTAGAAGAGTAATAAATAAACAACATGCCAAAGTCTCGGGGCTGTACGATATCCCGTACTCGAGTTATTCCGCAAAAAGTACCAGTCAAAATTATAGTGTTTAGTATGCACACGCCATGTTAGTGTCCCTCTGAGGGGCACAAATATGGCGGCCGGAAACGTGTTAAAACGTCTGGAATTTACTTGGCTATCTCAAAGCCATTCTTCTCTCTTTTGAGCTTGCAAACATTCACAAAGACGCTTCTCCTGTCATGTTGGCTTTTCAAACCTCAAAAACACAAGCTGGATCGATGTTTTCGTGTACGTGACATGCCTGTGAGCAGACATGTTTATGTCACGCACTGTGAAAAAACCTTAAATTCAAACTGCTCTATTTTCAAAACAAAGCAAGCTACAGAGCTGAAAACATGCAAGCAGATACATTTCTAAAATGTCTTTTACGTGATGAAGCTAAAAATACAGAAGTCTGTTTAATTTTGAATTTTATTTTTTATGACGTCATGTGAAAACCAAGAATAGTTTGTGCGCGTGGCATATCATCAAATTCAGTTGGGTTAACCGCAATGTTCTATGTCAAGAGAAGGAATCCCTATCTCTTGCAATAGATTTTTTCGGATATAACTCTTTCATATGCCACTATCGGTCTCGTTTGATTTGTAAACTAATCTTACCACGAGGAGCTTGTTGCCAAGCCAGCGTCTGTGTTTTATATTCCGTATTTGGAAGCCTGAAAACCGATGTGAGAGTTTGCTTTCGTCATAATCGTTTACTGCTTGGTATAAAAAATGCAAGCGTTCCGTTTGAAAACGATCACTCCGTTGAAAAATGCACAACAGACGCGTGTGTTTTATTTGCCTGAATCTTCGTTTACGATGGGAAGATGAAAGCTACTGAAACGAACGCGCTTGATCCATACAGACGCGCACACAGTGAAATTTGAATATAAATGAAAAGACATCCGCGCAGTGGGACCCCGACTAAAAGAGTAGTTCATTAGATGTTATTGTTGTCCTTCAAACCTTACATGCAAATTTCAGTCAAACAACTTCACACACGAATTCACTTGCAAAACATTTTATTGTGTCCAACATTTGAGTAAGACGGGAATAAAAACATCAACTGTGCAGAGAAGAATGCTTTCTTAAAAAACGCCACAGCGAAACATAAACGTGTGGCGAATTCGAAATGATGGTTGAAAACGTATGTAGCGAAATCATTTTTAACGTTACAGTAATGAAGCCATGAGGTTGTAGCTATCTACAACCTCATTCTGAAGTTAGAACTCGAGAGAGTTATCGTTATAGATATAGGCAAGACAAGGCGACAAAGAATATTTATTTTTATTTCTTCTTCTCAAGGACCATAAGACTATGGAATAACCTACCATGTTGGTGGACAATAACAAAAGAAGCTAATGAGAAATCATTCGTTCACGGTACACCAACATGGCGGTGATGACGTAACGTGCATACGAACTATCCCTAAATTTAAGGACAGTCGTGACGTCACGGAGCTATTGTTCTCACCCAAAATGGCGGAAGATTCGCGAACGTGTTGGAAGTTGATTGAATCCTTTGTTTCCAGGCATTTCTGAGCTTTCATCCAGGACCTTTTTTGGAGATACCAGTTGTCAACAGATCAGTAGCCATATTGGAAGAGTTTGGGAGAGGTTTTTTTAAATGTATCGGTTTGTTTCTTGGCGAAAATCTGCGCGATGTAGGTGAAATTGTTGCTCGCGTTTCGAGGTAGGTGGACAGTTATCAACGTTATCTTGTATTCAAGATTTATCTTGAAGTTCTAAATATATTTCCCCGATTGTTATATCTATAAAGTTTTATGGTCTGAAATATAAAGATGGTATACAACCTAGATTTCTGGCACACTATCGTGGAAGTTCGTGGTTCAAGAGCCGTCTAGAGGCTGGTAACACTACACCAAAACAGTTGTTTCTCGAACAACCAAACTACTTCCTTTATCGTGGTTTTCAAAGTAATGTTTATGTCGTTCGGTTTTCTTTTAGGATCATAGAAACCCACATGAAACTTTTGGCATCACGTTGTCGAATTTATGTGGGAACAAAATTAAAGACCTAAAGCGAAAGAATGATGCTGGATGCTGATAGACTGTTATCGCCTTTTATCGTTTTGGCGCCAAATTATGTACGCGGATGGGGACTAATTAGCTCCCTCTGTATAAATACGGCGTAACTTGTTAAAGCGCTCGCCTTTCCAACAGTGAGACGGACATAAATCGTTGTGCGGAGCGTTTCAATGTGCGTAATACCCCAAAGAATTGCTAGTGTGTTCTTCGGCAAGTCACTTGTAATCCGTTTAAATCAGGATTTCAGTATGTTTGTTGTATTTTCTTGCAATTTGACTGTGTGGTTGTTACAACTCAGTACAAGAATAAAACCGGTATCCGTTCAACTGATTGTGACCTTCAAACCGCAAGTGCGAAACACAGGGGAACGAAAAGAGGAGGCTTTTAAATGTGCTGACTAAATGCTAATAATTTGGAAGGTTTCCGTGTTGGTTGATTCTACAAATGTCCACCCAAGGTCAATACATGTATATATGAGATGTCGAGCAAAATGCAGTAATGCTTGTTACTTGGCTGGACACTTCAACCCAACTGCGACAACATGAGTTCCACACAGTGATGACTGTGTGATCTGTGTTAACAAGATGCAGGGGAGGCCTCAAAAAGAAGTAAAAATGTTAACAATATGGAGTTAAGGAACAATGAACTTGAAAGTGAAACTGACTCAGCTTCTGAGCATGAAGATGAAACTTAGACCATGCGGCCGAATAGAATTTACACTCTATCCATGAACAATCTGAGAAAAGGCATTGGTAGGATAACCACCAAACGACGAATGTGTTGTTTTCCAAGAGCGTAGGTTCACTTAAATTGCTCAACTGAAACAAACTGATTTGCACTTACTGCAGTTAAAATGCAACTTGTACTTCATGTACATACCTTTTGTGTGGCTGTTCCGTTTTAGCGCCAAAATGCAGTTGCAAAGGAACTGGAGACGAATTAGCTTTTTTATATTTAAATAGGCGCAATGAATTTAGATACTTGTCCAACAATCAACCGGGGAACACATCCGTTAAAAGAACTTGTAGTGAGCCGTTTAAAGATGTACGGATTACCCAACAGAATTGTAAGTTACATTTCGTTGCGAATATTTCAGCCCTTCAAATGTAGTTTCACATTTACAACGCAGTTCTTTCATTTGCTCTGCAGTTTGACTGTTGCAGATGATGCTACCGATGGCAACCAGTACAAAAATACAACGGTTATCTGTACATCTGTGTAGTCTTCAAATTTAGTAACGCTTCGCAACGTAAGCGCGAATCAGTCAAAATTCTTGCACTCAAATGTTCTACGAATCGAAGATTACACTATCGACTGCAAGATCCCGAAGGACAGCATCGTGGCAAAACGACCCGTCTCCAAGAACAACTGACAGCGAAACAAGCGACCAACCGATCTTGGAATCATCACAGTGATTTAAATCCACGAAAGAAACGCGTTATTTTCCAAAACAACTGACAGCCATATAGCGAGCGACTGACCGTTCTAGAAAATACTTCTCTTCACCTTTGGTGAAAGAACAGCAATTTAATTATTATTCAAATTCACTTCGCAATGCCGTCAAAAGTTGATATAAAAACCCTCTTGGGAAAAGTAAACAATGCCGTTGGAATTCTTACGGAGTTAATGGAAGAGTTCGAAGCCATTTACACAGTACGACCGAGACTTTAAAGACTCGAATCAGTGTTCAATTTAGTAGAATCGAAGTACAGATCTGTTAAAAAGCAGCAAAAGGTGATCTTAGACAAATTAATTGAAGAAGGCGCTTCATCCGAAGATGAATTGGTGTTAACGAACAGAAAACTCGGGGACAAAGTCAAAGCTGATTTTCTCCAAATACGCAGCGTATCAAAGCAAAAATAGTCTTCCGAAACTTCCTGACCACACAGAAACCTTGAAAACGATGACATCTGCAGTTGAGAAATTGGCCGTAGCGATAGGATCGAAACCTAGCAGCCTCGAGCGATTGGCAGTTCCGAACTGGGACGGAAGTCGAAGAACGTATCAAACTGGAAAAGGGAGTTTAAACACTGTATGGCAAAATATGGACAAGACAAGACGAGCAATTTCAAAGATTCCGAAAAGCAATGCCTAAAGGTTTCTTCTGGACAGATCAAGTCAAAACTTGTACAGACATTGACCAAGCCTGGGAAATTCTCGAAAATGAATTCGCAAATGAGCGAAAACTTATGGACGAACTGTTAGCTGAAATTACCAATCTGAAACAAGTTCAACGGGACTCTAAGTCACTTACGCGTTACGCCACGACGATTTCCGTATTTGTCAATGATATGAAAGACAACGGCTGCATCGTGTTAGAGGCGTCAGAAGTTCCGTTCTTCATGTCTCAGTTCTTATCAAAGCTAGATCCAAGAGACAACACAAACTTTGGAAGAGAGATGCAAAGGGCGGGAAAGGAAGAAAATGTGTCAAACTTCATAACATGGTTACGTCAAGAAGCAACCCTTCGCTCCAGAGGCAAACGAGTCAATGACAACGCCGACGAAAAAGAACGTACCCACCGATCACCCTTAGAAGAACAGAGAACCACGTCGCTAACAGAACTCCTGAGCAAGAAGAGTGCCCGCTGTTGTACGTCGAAACACCAGTTAGCGGCCTGTCCGCTGTATCAAAGTTCAACTGTAAATCAAAGATGGGACGTAGTCGAACAGTGCAAAAGATGCCGGAAATGTCTCAGACCACATCATACGAACGACTGTAAGAAGCCAGACGGTACTACCTGTGATAAATGCAAAACGAACCATCACCGTTCTCTTCACAACGAGACGATCAATTCCAATCTAAGCCCGAACGCAGTGCCTTTCCGAATGCAAGACGTTCCTGCAGAAAGCAATACCAACTGCGCCGCTGACCACAAGAAAGATTTCAAGCTCACCACTGGCTTATGTCCTGTCCAAAAACTCAAAGTTATGGACTCAGGTGGAACGCTTGTTGAAATGCTTGCGATGATAGATTCTGGATCAAACACAAGTCTGCTATCTAAGAATGCAGCTGAACGACTTGGAATTATTGGTACAGCTACCCATCTTACTATGAATCTAGCAGGTGGAGAGAAGAGGTCTGAAACTTCAGAAATCATCGAGATCACTGTTGCCTCGACTACAGAAGAGGACATCAGAAAGACCCTGGAAGTATGCACTATAAAGAGACCTTGTAGTGTCGCGAAGACGATCTCAAAGGGAACTATTGAACACTTCCCTCATCTCAAGCCAGTTGCAAACAAACTGCATCTATCTGGTGGAACAATAGATCTTCTAATTGGAACAGATTTCGTCGATGCATTCGTTGACATTCATACCTTGTCTGGGGAACCAGGAGAGCCGATTGCCAAACGCAACTACTCTGGTTGGTACGTTTTAGGTCAGGTTACCAGTTCCAGCATACAGTCCGTTGAAGTCGGAACAGTGAGCATTGAAGACGACATCAAGAAACTACTGTATCAGGACACGCTGGGAATGAAACCAACAGAACTGTGTACATGTAGTGAGAACGTACTACGAGAAAACAAGTTCGTCAAGTCGCTGTCTGATTCAACTACATTGGTAGATGGAAGAAGCCAAGTAAGAATGCCTTGGAATGAGAATGGACCCCCCAAACACAGCAATTATGACATTGCCTTCAAAAGAATGCGGTCTGTTGAGAAATCGTTCCAGAGAAAAGAATGCTTCGAAATCGTAAATGACGAGGTTCAAAAGCTGTTGCAACAAGACTTCGTAATTAAAGTTCCTACGGAAGAAGTTGATCACAGTCAACCCGAATGATCTCTGCCGTTACAAGCGGTCTTCACACCTGAGAGAACCACTAAGGTCCGCCTTGTTTTCGATTCGTCTTTAAAAGGCCACGACGGTCTTTCCCTGAACGATCACCTTGAGAAAAGACGTAATTACATTAACAGTCTTCCCAATGTACTTATGACCTGGCGATGGAACGAAGTGGCTTACTCAGGTGATATCCGGAAAATGTTTAATCAAGTCCTAGTGCACGCTGATGACCAAGTCTTTCACAGATTCTTGTGGAGAAGCGACAAAAGTGAAACACGCTCAGTCTTCCAGTGGCTCAGATTAAATTTTGGCGACAAGCCAGCACCAGACATTGCCTCAAACGCCATCAATTACTTAGCTAAAGTCTCATAAGTGGAATTTCCAGACGCAGCTCAGGAACTACGAAATCACGCGTACGTGGACGATATCGCGGGCTCCAAAAGCAACTGGACAGAAGCCAAGAAAATAACGGAAGAAATTGACACCGTCCTCGGAAAAGGCCAGTTTCAAATAAAGGCGTGGCACTCCAACTGCACGGAAATCGACCAGTCTGCCGGTGAAAGATTTACAGTCCTGCTTGGCCACAAATGGGATAAAGAAGAAGACAAGTTTACCTTCAAGAAAGAAAACGTGGTTGGCCTAATGGAGGGCATCTCCAAAAGAAGCTGCCTGAAATTTCTCGCTCAACTCTGGGATCCTATCGGACTTGTTTCACCCGTTACTATCAAGTTCAGAATTGACTTGCAAGCATTATGGAGTTCAGGTTACAGCTGGGACGACATCCTTCCCGAGAGTATTCAGCAGACATGGTTAGAGAATGTCCAGTCCACAAATAATCTCCTGTCATTTCAGTTCGACTGCAAGCTAAAACCAAGCCACGCAGTGGGCGTGCCTCAAATACACGGATTCTCCGATGGTGGTGAACAGGCTTATGGTGCAGTAATCTTCCTACGCTGGAAACTTGCTGATGGAGACTACCGATGTGTTCCAGTCATGATAAAAGCTTTCGTCGCACCTCTTAAGAAGAAAAGCATCCGAGATTAGAACTGTTGGGCTGTTTAGCTCTTGCACAGTTGTACGTTATATGTGTAAAGGCATTCGAGTTCACAAAAGCCCAGGGCTAGGAAAGATTCTTCTGGGTCGATTAATCAACCGCTCTGTCCTGGATCAGAACGCCGCCACGGGAATTCAGGCCCTTTTTATCTGCCAGAGTGGCTGAAATTCAAGAGTCAATTGGGGAAGACCAAATTCGCTACATTAAGTCTAACCACAACCCTGCAGATGCTCTAACTAGAGGAATCCATCTTAATCATCTCATGAAGTGGTCGGAGGGACCATCCTTCCTAGAGCTGCCAGAAGAAAACTGGCCCAACTTTCAAGACCACACCCAAGTTAATGCTCATGTGGACGACCTCGAAGCTTTAAAAGAGAAGCAGACGTTTCAGAAAGAGAAGAAAGCCAGTAAACATCACAGTGCCTTCGCTGAAGTATGTCCTGAACTAGATAAGCCTTAATCTGAAGAAAATCCTATCCTTTCACATTTGCTGAAAACGTGTTCTACGTACTCCAAGATGCGGAGAACTCTTGCCTATGTCCGTCGTTTAATTCACAACGCTCGGAAAATGAAGGCGAAGTCAGGACCCATTTCAGTTCAGGAACTGAAGGCTGCTGAGTCCCATCTTCTGAAGTGGAGTCAATTTCATGTCGACGAAGTGAGTTTGGATAAGAAACTGGTGGGAAAGAAGGGTGAAGATGGCCTTCTTCGTGCGCATGGTCGACTTGAAGATATCAGATCTCTCCCTGAAGAGTTGAGAAAGCCTATTATCTTGCCGAAAGACCACCCTTTTGTAATCTTGCTTCTGCGTGACCTCCACGAACGACGTGGGCATTGTGGCTGTAAGAGTTTAATCCATGAGGCCAGGAAGAGATTTTGGATTATTGGACTCCGTAGAATGGCTAAGGCCGTGGCCTCAAAGTGTTTCACATGCAGAAAACTGCGGAAAAGGCCCCTCAACCAGCTCCTGGGACAGATCCCAAACCTGAGAGTAACAGCTGGCTTCCCGGCATTCTCAAACACTGCTATGGACTTGTTCGGACCAGTACAGATTAAGCTCGGCCGCAAAACTATAAAAGAGGCCCAAGTGACCATCTTCGCTTGCATGACGTCACGTGCCATCCATTTAGAACTGGTCACCGATAAGACCTCAGACGCATTCTTAATGGCCTTTCGACGATTTGCCTGCCCACGTGGATACCCCAATGTTTCCTGGTCAGACCATGGAACAAATTTCGTGAGTGCGCAAGATTACCTAAAAGAAACCAAGCAGAACTGGGATATTCCTAGGGTAAAGAGTGTCCTCTCTGATAAATTTGACTGCGAGTTCAGATGGGAGTGGAATACACCACATGCGAGTTACCAAAACGGAGTCGTTGAGATCCTAATTAAGTCAGTCAGACAAGCACTTAACGTCACTTGCAAGAACCAAGCCTACTCCGAGGAACAATGGAGAACATTCTTGTCAGAAGTTGCGTACATGGTCAACGGACGACCGCTGTAACCCAGTTCCGACGATATCTGGGAAGCCCCACCGATCACTCCGAACGACCTTCTTCTAGGCCATCACAATCCACCGCCACAGCCAGAACCAGAGGAAAGAACCAATCCGCGACAGTTACTCAGAAAAAAATGCAGACCGATTAAAAATAAATTGTCTCCCTGGTCTTTTGCTTTCGTCGACAAGAAAAAGGGCAAGCTTCTGATGATCGTGGACATATTTCGGAAACCTTCTTGCGGTCACAAAATCACCGCTCTGGTCATAGCGGAGCTCCGGCGGCCCGACGGGCCGCCAAGCAGAGCACCATACCTATAGAAACCCGTTAACTGCTTTTTTCATGGTAAAAATGGGTAGCGGTATTGCTCGTGGGCGCGTACGTACGACGACGACGACGGAGTCGCCCAATAATTAATAATATCCTAATAATAATCATAATAATCCAACATGGCGGCCATACTCCTCCTGGCCCAGCTGACCGGCTACTTTACAGCGTACGTCTTTGATACTGGACATCCATCTGATAGCCAATTGACACCTGTCAAAACAAGGTATCTGCTGACCAGTGTCACGTGACCATATCGCGGGCTCAAGTTAAGACCTCATCGAGGTCAGCTGTTTCTTTTAATTTTGACCGCTGACCAGGTACTTGCTTTCGATTCAATCGCAGGCTCAAGCCAGGTGTGGAACACCCAAACCAAATCGAGGCTTTTAAATTTTTCGCGCGCTTTCTGCGGCTCGTAATTTCACATTCAGTTGGTTTCTTTATTTTGAGAAAAACAACTTCATCTTCCTCGATCAAAGTTTGTCTTTCGCGTAAAAAGCATAAAAATTAAGAACTTGTAAAAAGATACTCCGGAAGGTGAATTTTCAAGTGATGAAAGGAAGGACGAAAGATTTTTCTCAGGAAAAGCTTCAAACCTGGATCGATTGTGCGGTTGAAAACAGTATAATTCAACGCTTCAAGGGCTTTCACTTCACCGTGGCATCTTGCATCTCACCAGGAAAAGTCACTTAACAGTTCACCGGTATTAATGGGAAGAATGAGTAGCTCAAACTCTGTGGAAGAAGCTCTTT
>JAEMWC010000225.1:940000-957500 GCA_016490735.1 Pachyseris speciosa
ACACAGTTCTTGCCAATTCAGAGTATTTCTTTTTGCTGTTGAATCTTTTTGTCAGGAGATCAAGTGTGTCAAAGTCAGCCTGTTTATCATATACTTTTTGACCGTTTTTATGAGCCACAACTTTTAGTTTTCCATACAGTTTCGGAACGTCGATGATCAAACCACCATATTGTCCATTTTGTGAAATTTTATAGGCGTTTCTTTTTCTCTGTGTGTAAATACCTTGCCATGTGTATTTGAAAGAAGTTAGTACATCTGAAATCGTTTATCTGTATTTCTTCAAAGTTTGTAATTCTTTTTCATAAGATTGTTTATCTTCTAGTATTTTTGCGTGTGATTTTTTACTGCCTAGTTTTCTAGCGATTTCTCCAGCTTTTTTCTTTTCTTCATATGTGGGTACTTGAGCCTGAGCATTAGCTATGCCATGCTGACGAGGCCTAACAAGGCCGAAACAGCTGTCCATGGCTGCTAATGCTTGGGCTCAATCTTTGCTTTGGTAGATTTAAGGGGTAATTCCCGCTACCTTGTGGCCTTAGTGCCCTTTAGAGTGGCTTCAGCTTACTTGATCACATTAATTTGTGAAGTATCCTTGTCACTCCACCCACATCCCACAAGCTTTACGTTTTCATTGCTTGTTTTATGGACATGTGGGTACTTGAGCCTGAGCATTAGCTATGCCATGCTGACGAGGCCTAACAAGACCGAAACAGCTGTCCATGGCTGCTAATGCTTGGGCTCCATCTTTGCTTTGGTAGATTTAAGGGGTAATGCCCGCTACCTTGTGGCCTTAGTGCCCTTTAGAGTGGCTTCAGCTTACTTGATCACATTAATTTGTGAAGTATCCTTATCAAAAGAACAAGTTCATGAATTAAAGTCTTATTATAAAACATATCACAGAAAGTGTTGGGGCTATAAAAAAGCTTTGAAACGATTCAAAAAAATGAAATTACTCGGCAATTCTTTGTCAGTAATTTTCGCGTCTGGAGGTTTGGCGGCTTCTATTGCTACGGGAGGTGTAGCTCTTGTTGCCATTTCAACATCTGCTGTTCTGATTCAAGGTTGGATGAAACACAAAAATCTGGATGTTAAAATACAACAGTGTGTTTACGCTTTTCAGACATATCAACATTTATTGAATTCCATCAAGAATATGTTAAGAAGTGGAGAATATGATCCAAATCATATGCAGATAACAATGACTAATACAGACGATTTTATAACAGACAACAGTCCAATAATTGACAAGTTTTTACAGAAATATGACAGACTTTTCACCTCTGAATAATTAAATTGATTTTGTCTCCAATCAGTGCTTTAGTGGTTATAATATCACCTCCAATTTCCAATTTCAACATATTGAATATTTTTTTCAATATAAAATCAATATTCACTATTCTTTTCCGATTTTCATTCAATTGTGGTAATGCATTTTCTATCTCTTCAAAAATCTCAATTATTTTATCCTTATTCCTCAAAGTCAATTGTCTTCCATTCTGCTTCAGTGAATATCAATTTTATTATTTAAATAATACTTCCGATAATAGACTGATTTACGTCTTATTTTAAACTTATTTTTATGAAAATCGACATCCTCAACAAAATTTTGATAGCCTTGAACCATAACACAGTTCTTACAAACAATTACTTCATCATTGATAAATTCTTGTTTATCACAACACGGTTCTTCTTTCTTAACAACGTGTTTTCCTATTTTCTGATCACAAAATGGACATTCAACGTAATCCATTTCATGCCATAAATATTCATGAACTTCTGAATCACAATACATTATATTATATTTAGATATTTTTTTGACCATTGGTATTTATTAATAGTGTTATATCTTTAAGTAGTTTTGTGTTTTTCTTTAAGTGTTATTTTTACCCTTTTTAAATATTATTCTTTTTCCCTTTTATTCATCATTCCCTTTAACGAAAATTTATGAAGAATAAAATTTGCCTAATGTAAAGTTGCCATGTTTTTAACTCTCTCTCAGCCCACTGAAAAATGGGTGTGAGTTTTTGGCATTACAGCACCAGTAGTTTTCCAAGCCTTGAAACAAATATTTGAAAAATGGTCTCGTACCGTCAACTCCTATACTACTTTAAGGCGTGAAACACTCTAATAACAGCATGATTTTCCAAGAGGCATGAATGTCAAAAAGTGATTATTTGACAGATGTTCAGAAGAACAACGAAGGCGCGTATTCCAAAGTATGCCAATAGATTAAAAAAGGATTTTGATCTAACTGACGAGGAACTGAAGCAAGCATTTATTCTACCTCATTCTGTCACTTTTGAACCTTATGTTAGAGCCTTTCAATTTAAAGTACTTAACTCCATACTCTTAACCAACTCAAAGCTATTTAAGATCGGGTATAAGGTAGATAATCTATGTTCTTTCTGTAAAAAGGAATCAGAAACTATCAACCATCTTCTATGTGACTGCCCACATTCAAATTCATTCTGAAAAGACTTCGAAAACGCTTTCAAAAATGAACGCCTCTTTTCTGGTGTGGATAGGTGAAAACGTAGGCTTTCAAAAACGGTGAAGCAAAAAGTTTTCTGTGGACAGCCGAAAACGCATCAAAATGAAAACGCCTACGTCAACCGCATCACGCTGGCGAGCATGGCGAATGAGAGCATGCTTATCCCGTTGCTACTAGCAATTTAATAGCGTGTTTGGAGCTCAACCTTGCTCTTTTCAGTCTTACCTTGGTTTTCATAGTTTAAAGCTACATGTCATACCATGTCAATTATTTCTGCGTTATCGTGACTTTAAATTTTGGAAAGCCGAAAACGCTGCGAACTAGGTAGTGTGGACGCCGATCTATTGATGCGTTTTCGATGACACCTAAAACGGATACGCTTGAAAACGCGTTAGTGTGGATAGCTGAAAACGCTGCGAAAAGGGTAGTGTGGACGCCGATCTATTGATGCGTTTTCGATAACACCGAAAACGGATACTTTTAAACGCATTAGTGTGTGAGGGGCCTAAAATTGTCAAAATTGTGCTCGAAAACCCCACGAAATTTATGCAAATTATCCCAATTTCAACAGGCTGGATAAAGACAACTCTCCCTTTTCCCTAATTATCTACAAATCACAGGAAAACACCAATCAACGAATTCTTCTCAGAGACATTTTCAGTCACCACTTTTTATAGTTTCATCAGTAATAGCTTACATTAGTGATCTCAATGCCTCTTACTGCACGATTGCAGGTGCTTATACATTTTAATCCTGATTACCCAAGACTGCAACATGATCGTGGTATTCGCCTCAGTTATAAATCTCAATCAGACAGAAACAGAGCGGAACTGATTTTTACGCAAATCAGCCCAGCTTCAAAACTTTGTAGCAAGACTGCTTTCCCTTTTCTCCAATTATTTCCAAAACACACGACAAATTTAATAAACTAGTCTTCTCAGAGATATTTTCAGTCATCATTTTTTTAATTATCGTTTCTTTGACGGTGTACATTAATCTGCAGGATTACAGATGCTTATACACTTTAATTCTAATAACTGAAGACTGAAAGATAAGCGTGATATTTTCTTTAATGGGGTTGTAGCGACGAGATCATTTGAGGTGAAGAGATAGCAATTTTAAATGGTGTGATGACAGTTCCTTATGATAAATTGCCAAAGTTACAAGAATAATTTCCGCTTAATGACTGTACTATCAAATGAGAAACTAAAGCGAGTAAAATTTCATTTGCGGAGGTGTAGAAACCTGGTCATTGAGGTAAAATTATCTCTCTTGTTTTTTTGCTTCATTAAATAAAGTTTAAGATAACAACTGACATCACTCAAATTTCATCCGTTTGACTTTTACAAGTTATTTTGAAATTGTAGTTGAAGTTTTCGTTTAATTATTTTCATGATTTTTTACTGACTTCAGGAGAGCAGATGCTTATCAATTTCAATCCTAAGTAATGATTGTAGACTACAAGATGACATTGTTTGATTGAAACAAGTTATTTTGTAATTACAGGCGAAGTTCTAGTTTAACCATATTACTTTGCTCTTTGTCTTCGTCCAGCGCCATGCTCTTCAACTTATTAGACTATTGCTGATCAAAGATGCACCATTTTTTCAGTTAGCAATTTGTTATCTTATTTTTTAATTCTATTTACTAGTTATTTCAACTGCGAAAATGTTTAAAAGGAAGGAATTTTCGTTCTACAATATTACTGGAGTATTAAAAGCTACTTTACTTCTTTATTACTCAAATGTAGAAGCAGCCGCCTAATCTCATCTCCAGTAAAGGTGAACAATGTCATCAAGGATATTTATGGCTTGGTGTTTTCATATTACTTCACTTCATTACGTTTTCAGTTTACGGGGATCTGACATTTTCAATTCTGCCATTGAGCGTTTAACTGTGATATATTTGCTTTTTTACTTTAAACCCTGAGATATTTTGTGGCCCTTCGTTTGCCAATTATTTCTACTTGTACCATGGCTTTTTCGCTCAATGCAGAACATTAATTCGTTAAGAGATTGCAGACTGATTTGCAATGCACATGTTTGCTGTACGGGCCTCGACGTATTTTAATTTAGAGCAAACCGCGTGAGTCTCGTTGCATAGAAACGTTGATTTAACCGTCCCTACATTAGTCTCGTTGCATGGAAACGGTGAGTTAACCGTCCCTACATTAGCTCGGAATGACGGCTTTTCTTTACTAACGAGCGTCTTTCTTCCAAGAGTAATTATTCTTGAGAGTGATGCAAACGGCTTAAATTTCCATAATCCAAAGGTTGTGATTGGGGAGGTACTAGACCTTGTGGATTACTTGCAATCTGTTGAATCTTCTGCGGTTGTGGATATTTTTTAAGTAATTCCACGAAGACGGCGCAGCACATGTTTACCACAGAATAGTTTTAACAGTTGAACAAATGATCGCTGTTTTTCCCAATTGAACCTAATAAAACCAACCACATCAGCCAAGGGAAAGCGGTTGGTGCCAATGGCACGCGGCCAAATACGTCGTCTCAACTGATAGTGCTGAAAAAACGTCCCCCGCTCTGAATACATCGCTTTTATTGTCCCATGGAAACTTGAATTTTTTTGTTTATTTTTTTGGGTTGTTGTTGTTGTTGATGTTTTTGTTGTTTTTGCTGTTGTGGTTTTCTTACTTAGTTATATACCTCACACAATAATGCAAGGTAAAAGCTTGTGGTTGAGTTTCGCGGCAGCAGCTTTTGCACACCATTTGTGCTGAGGCAAACTCTGTAAAACAAAGACAAACGTTTTTTCCCGAGCAAGAATCGGCTCTCTCTTGAGGCTACGCAAAGTATGGTAGATAATATCATGTGAGCCAACGGCTTTGAAGCCAACTTTATTTTCTGTGGAAATTTTATGATATTTTTCTGCAACAAATTTTGAACCAAGATCATGAAACAAACGAACTTTTTCGAATGATTATAATATCTGAATTGGGATGAAACATTTTATTACATGTGAACCCCCGAGGCAACCTCCCTGAAAAGGTGAGTTATTTTCGAAAATAGAATTCAAAGATCGTGAAGCGCTTCCTTTTTTCTGAAATCGAGGAAAGTTTGAAAAACGCCATTTTATCGCCATGACGCTGCCGAAAATAATGTAAAATGATGCATTTTGTTATCGCTCGTGTAGATAAACGCGGTGTCATCTATCAATGCGACTTGGCCATATCATAAGGCATCTCTTGGGGTATTTTGAAAATGCTACTGGCATATAACCGTTTTTGACCGTTAAAGATACTCCAGTTCAAACGCTTCAGCGAATAAGCTAATTTTAGCTAACTTCAACACCACAAAAAGCCCACTGGTACATACAATTTAACGTTGAAATTAGTATTTTCTTAAACTGCATATTGTGTGCTCTGCTGTGTTAAAATTTCTTCCGCGGCCCGACAAAAGTGCTCCGTCGAGAGAAAGAAACGTAAGGTCAAGTTTGCATCGCCGCCATTCTTAAAATCAACATGAACCTTGCCTTCTTCGAACCAGAGCTTCGTCAAGAACTAAAAATCTACCGATGGAAACCTTAACTCGCTATTCTGAACGCTAAGGATTACAGTACAATTCTAAGCTTACTGTTTTCAATCTGTCTGAGAATGATAATTAAAATTAACCTTCAACATAAATTTTGACAAGGTCAGAGAGAGGTCATGATGAAATTATGTCGACGCTGATTAACACGGCAATTTTCAAGTGACTTTAATTACGTACGCTCGTTCTAACCTGCTTCTTTCCTCCAACTATCAACTTTGTAAAGTTAGGATATTATGATGTCTTGAATTCCTACTTGGCTACTATCTTCGGTTACAGAAACGTTGCTGTACTTTGCCTGTAAAGGGAAATTTGTTACATGTAATTGCGTGACGTTGACCAAGGATTGACAAAACAAGGCTGTTGGATAATTAACCGACAATATTTTCATTTGAACTTTGCAACAGCGTTCGAGTCGAACAGCTGAAATAAAAAGACTATAGAAATAACTTACCTTCTAAAATTGCCTTGTACACATGTCCAGTCAAGGAAACCACGTTAGGAAGAGGTGGGTAATAATCAGGTGTTCAATCGAATGTCATCGCATTTTACTAGAGATCGCTAGTTACTCTTACGTTGTTTATGGAGACTGTGACAAATTCCATGAAGATCCAGCGATTTGAAACTTATTCACAGTGACTCCAGTGATTCTATTTGATGACGTGCGTATCTTTTCCGTACCAAGCAAACGAATTTTTCTTAACTGTCTAGCTCGAACAGCTGTTTGCCCGCATTTTTCTTTGTATAATTTTGGTACCAGGGGGTAGGGGTGGTGGACTAGCGAAGTCAATAGGGTAGGGGGTAGTGGTGGAATGAAGATATCCCTGTAAAGAAATGTGGTTGCAAGAAAATTCTGTACAATTAAGTAAGTAGATATAATGAAAAGTATCATTTTCAAAAGCAAAGTCGACAAAAATACTTCTTTTCAGAAAATTGTTTAACCACCTCCACCACCCTTCACTGCTCAAAAAATGCAATACGGTCCTACCTAAAACTGTGGTATGTCCTTGCGTATATTTTCACTCTTTCGATTCCATACTCCTAATAACCAAATAAATGTTTTGTCCTAAAGTTCAAGTTTTTCTTTTCGAAGATCACAAGAAATAGAATCGGAAACTTAACAATATCTTTGCAAATAATTAATATAAGGTTTATGTTAACGAACGAGGAGGATTACTAGTTCTTGCGGGAGGGCTATTTATGACTCTTTCTTTCGAAACGTTGGACTCGGCACGTAGCCCAAGAAGTAGTCCCTCCCACAGTTTTCTAACCTTCTTGGCTTTTCACCAAAGAGCATAACGCCTACCGGATATGCGGATCTACAAGAATTGGGTGGCTGATGTACAGAAAAGCACAGTCATTTGCCGCAGAGATATTCACTTGTTCCTCTGCTTTAAGCGCATCTTTCCTCACCAGCAGTTACAGTCGCAGTTTCGTGCCGAAAACTGTAAAATAAGACGAAACTTGTTGGGGAATTAGAATTTCCGTAGCAAAGAGCTGTTCACAGTCTCTCGGCATCGGAGCCGGTCCCGTGTGCTCGCCGTATTTCTTTGGCGACTACATTCGAATGCAGTTACCTTCCGGTGGCCTGGCCAATGGATAAGGTTCTCCACAAGGTAACACTTCTGATTTGCCCGAAGCCTTACGGCCCCGGCTTCCGACCCTCTTGGTTTCTTTTAACGCCCAGCCCTCCTTGCTGGGCACTTCGTTCGCAGGGCTTTTCCCTTTTTCCGAAGTGAGGGAAATAGTCCTGGGAACGAGGCTGCTTACTGGGCTGGTAGTAACTGGAATAACTGACGACGGTAGCGAATTGGACAGATGGAGCACTCTCCATAGGAAGCACAGTTCACTTTGGCAAATTCCATCATGGGATGACTCTTGTGAGACAGTTTTCTTCTGTTTTCAGAGACAAATGTTGCTCGAGTGTGCCGCCGATGCCTTCAAATCCTGTCCCTGTTTAAGATCTGCTCATTTTGGATACCTTGTTTGAGAAAAGGGACCTTTATTCGAGACCTCATTTCACATACAGAGAGCATACAAAAAGCATTTATTTATAGAATTCGACTTTTTAAAAACATTGTTGGCTCCGGCACATGCAGACTCCGCGCCACCAGCGTTTATACCCTGTTTAAGGCATCCGGTCCAGGAAGGCATCCTGTTCAAGTCGCAAAATAGTGAAATTGTATTAAGATTCATGACCCAGAAAATCATACCCTTTTTGGCGGCACATATCCTTTTACATCAAAAAAGGGAGTGGCCGCCGGGGAGGCTAGGGGCAGGGGCACGGGGTGAGAACGTCGTCTCCAGGGAGCTTATCCCTTTATCTTTGAAGAGAAAAGCGCCCTGGGGACGCGGCTGGGGGGTGTAAATATATATGGCCTATACGAGGAAGTGCCGCTGGATAGGGTGTATGTTTTTCGATCCATCTGTCTTAAACACAGTTATACAATTTCAAGCGAGGCCGTTCTAATCAGAGTTCGCCTGGATCTGTCCTAACAGGGTGTGGTTACAAGACTATCGTCGAGTATTTCAAAATCCGAAAATGAAAACGTTTATTTGCATTTATTTAGCATTGCAGGTCATGAATCACCATGAGACTATTTTCAGGAGTAGATATCAGCGCTATTGCTTGAAAACAATGTGGCGTTGCCAAACACAGAACAGGTATTCCTAAATTATCCTCGCTTGTTCTCGTGCGCTCGCCCCAAATATCTGAGAGCCTCGAACAGGCTACTAAACAAGGTAAGGGTTTCAAAACCCCAACGACACCTTTATACCCAAACATGTGTCAGGTACATGTACCTCCCTCCCTAATAGGTGGGGGAGGGGGGCAGGTGTTGCGATTACTCAACACACATCAGTTGAAATGTTAAGTTATGAAATGTTACGTGCGGCGAGCCCTTGGCTCAGATGGAGAAATGCTGTTCTCTACCACGGAATTTCTGTCTCTACGGCGAGTTCTGCCTTTTTTTCACGTTTGACAGCGAAATTACGACAGTAAGTGCTGGTGACGAGGCAAGATGGGCTTCCAGCAGAGGAACAAGTGAATTTTCCTGCGGAAAAAGACTGTTGGTGCTTTCGTCCCTGCACTGCTACCATATTGTTGTAAGGGTGTCTTTTACGGCTAATGGTTAATATTTTGGCTTTTTTACGGCTATCGGTTAATTTTTTTTCCGTTACGGTTAACGGATCTGTTAAAAATTAATTACCATTGTTTAAAAAAATGAAATTAATTTTCATTGTTGTATACTAAAATCCCAGGAACATTCTGAGGTATAGAAAACTGTGGTAATATACTACCACGGTAAACTATATCTAGTCTATATTTTCATTCCTACGAGTACACTGCGGTACTTTGACGAAAACAAAACAAATAAAACAAGAAAGTATATTTACTCGTATTTTTCAAAGCTTAATGATAAATGTACCCAATGAAACATTTGAAATAACATCCATGTTGCATGGGTAACAGTTCTTCAATTCACCTTAGTGACGCGGCTTATCGTTTTTTGACCGCCTAAACATCAAACCGTATCCAACAGCATTATTTTTGTCAATCTTTGGTCAACGTCACGCAATTTCATGTAACAAATTTCCCTTTACAGGCAAAGTACAGCAACGTTTCTGTAACCGAAGATGGTAGCCAAGTAGGAATTCAAGATATCATAACATCATAACTTTACAAAGGTGACAGTTGGAAGAAAGAAACAGTTTAGAACGAGCGTACGTAATTAAAGTCACTTGAAAATTGCCGTGTTAATCAGCGTCGAGTTACATAATTTCATCACCTACTCTGACCTTGTCAAAATTTATGTTGAAGGTTATCATTCTCAGACAGATTGAAAACAGTAAGCTTAGAATTGTACTGTAATCCTTAGCGTTCAGAATAGCGAGTTAAGGTTTCCATCGCCAGATTTTTAGTTCTTGACGAAGCCCTGGTTTGAAGAAGGCAAGGTTCATGTTGGTTTTAAGAATGGCGGCGATGCAAACTTGACTTCACGTTTCTTTCTCTCGACGGAGCACTTTTGTCGGGCCGCGGAAGAAATTTTAACACAGCAGAGCACACAATATGCACTTTAAGAAAACACTAATTTCGACGTTAAATTATATGCACCAGTGGGCCTTTTGTGGTGTGGAAGTTAGCTTATTCGCTGAAGCGTTTGAACTGTGGTATTTTTAACGGTCAAAAACGGTTATATACCAGTAGCTTTTCCAAAATAATTTTGTGCTTTGGAAAGACCAAGAGATGCCTTATGATCTAGCCAAGTCGCATTGATAGATGACACCGCGTTTATCTACAGGAGCGATAACAAAATTACGAACTTGCTACGGTGATAAAAACACGTATGCTTGGGTTTGATAGGTAAAAAGAAAATGGAGTTTGAAAGGGGTGAAAATTTTGAGACAACGTAGCGACATAGACTCACTTAAACAGGGTGGGAAAACTTGACCTATGATTATTACTCGAGCTTCAGTTGAGACGTCTGTTTGTTGTGAATCTCTGTATCTTAAGGCGTGTGGCACGGGAATAGTAGGAAGATTTTCCAACCAACCTGAATGACAGAAATCGATTAAATGACAGATGTGGAAAGAGAACGAGAATTACCGTATTTCCTCGATTAAGAATCGCCCCCGATTAAACGACGCATTTGAGAAAAAAAATAGTAATAAGCGCCGTCCCCGAATAAGCGCCACATTCGTAGCTATAGACGTGGCGCTTATTTAGGGAGATAACTACAACACGAGTGTGGTACAACTTTGTCTAAAACAGCCTCGGAAATTTATTTTCCTGGATACAAATCTTCAAAGAAGAACAGCATTGCAGTACAGGACGAGCAATGCTACAGTCGCACCTGTCTATCTTGAGTGTATCTTTGAATGTACATCTGCAGATGTCGAGGAGGAATATCCGACGATGGAACGTTTGGACTCGGATTACGCGGAGGGGGCAGTGAAATTTTGTAAACATAAAACAAATCAGTGCAAAGTGAAAGCCTTTTTGCACCAAAACCTTCAAAAATGTTAAAACTAAAACCGAGGGGTTAGCAACAAGCACCAGAACCCCTCCACTCCCTTGTACGTCCTAGGGTTGTTTTTCTGCCTCCTTTTCTTCCCCTGCACTTGCGCGACTCCCACTTGGCTCACGCTTCTCCCCCTTGACTAGAAGGCAACGGAAATGACTGCTACACAGGCTAACGGTTTATTGACAACATATTAGTGCTAAACTAAGCCGCCAACTGCTCTTTCAAAAACGGAGTATTTGTTGGCAGTATTGAAAATAAGCGACATGGTAGATACGGGTCAAGATTCTTTTAAGTGTTAAGTGATAGTTTGCGAAACCATTAGTCAACTGTTTATCATATTATAGTATGCAAATGTTAATCTACGTAGATGTTAATCTAAATGCCAATCATGCTGATTCTCCTTGCCCGTACCTCTCGCGAATCCGACGACAAAGAAAAAATTCGAATTTTGTTTTAATTACTAAGAAAGCCCTCTCGGTGAGCCATTTTCAGATATACTATTAAAGAGTTCAAGCGATTTTTTATTTTGACATAAATTTGCCCGAAAACCCGACAAAACCTACGCAAATGAACTCAATTTCAACACGCTGGAACCATAGAACTCTACCTTTTTCTCATACTCAAACACACGAAAACATTAATCGACAAATTTTTCCCAGAGATATTATCGATCACCAGTACTTTTTAATGGTTTCGTTGGTTGTTGTTTACATCAGTAAACTCAGTGCCTCTTACTGTAGTATTACAGATGCTCGTGAATTTTAATCCTAATTATTGAAGACCACATAAAATTCTCTTTAGAAGTCGCCAAAAAATTCTGCCGTTAAACTAACCTTGTACTGTATTTCGATCGGATCCTATGATATGCTTTTGCTCGGTTTGAAAGATAGCTCTTCAATTTATGCGACACCATTAGACTGAATCCTGAGAAGGTTTTCAAAGCTAAACAACAGGAGAGCTTTCTTAAGAGCGACTCTTTCTATGATCCTCCATTTCAATTCTCTTCCAGAAATAGATTTCGCTTATAGTTCTTCCATCAACTTCTGTTTTTGTTGTCTACTTGTTAGTCCTCACTGGGTGATTCTAGACCTTTTATTCGATTTTGATAAGTCACACATTTTCACTTAACTCAGTAAACGTTTTGTCCTTCTTATCAATGAAACTCACCTCGCAACCTTAAATATAAGTAAACCAAAAGAAGTCAAAAATTTCGTGCCACCTTGTGGTTTTAAAACTTAAGTGCTCAAAAAGAAACGTGTTGTGGAGAGGTGAGCTATTAAGTTCCGATATAAGTTTGTTATCATTGAAGCTCGATTGTTTCTGCCTGAGCGCTGATGTAAATTTTAATAATGTTGATTTACTTCCCTCTAATCAAGCCTACGTAAATGTTAATCTAAATGCTAATCATAATGATTTTCTTTTCTCCAACCAAACCCAAGAGTACTTGTTTTAAGGGTCCTAGTCAGTAACGTTCGGAAATCCCGCACGACAAAGGAGAAAATTCGAATTTCGTTTTAATTACCCAGAAAACCTTTTCGGTGAGCAATTTTCAGATATACTATTCAAGAGTTCAAGTGATTCTTTTTTATATTTTGCAAAAATCCGGCAAAGTTCGAGACTAGCATAAATGCGCCCGAAAAAAAAAAATTCTATGCAAATGAGCTCAGTTTCAACACCCTGGAACCAGAGAACTCTCCCTTTTCCCCGTACTTACCGTAAAAGCCCTATTATGCTCCCTCTCTGATAAGGCCCCCGTTTGGAAGTCGTTTTTTGTAATAAGCACCCCCCTCTCTAATAACCCCCCATTTTAGGAAATGAGATTTTGTAATGAGCCCCTCCTATTCCCTCTTACGAAATCCACTTCATGCAGCCCAGTTGGTTTATTTTTAAACAAATATGCATTCACACACCAGGAGCCCACACATAATACTCTTTGTTGCTCTTTATTAAATAATAGAGTTTCACTGCAGCTGTTTGAGTTTGGTACAAAAACTATTATACGACGAAAACGGCGAGTTTGAGATTTCAAATAAGCCCCTCTCCCCTCTCTATTAAGCCCCCCTCTCTAATAAGCCCCCCCGTCAATAAGACCTGAAATTAAATAACCCCCCGGGGGCTTAATAGAGCTTTTACTGTATGTACGAAAACATTACGCACGAAAACATTAATCGACAAATTTTTCCCAGAGTTATCGTCAATCACCAGTACTTTTTTAATGGTTTCGTTGATGGACTACATTAGTGACCTCAGTGGCTCTTACTGCAGTAATACAGATGCTCGTGAATTTTAATTCTAATTATTAAAGACCTTAATAAAGCGTGATCTTCGCCTTAGTCATAAATTTTGTTTTTGCAAGAAGAGTAAAATTTCGTTTGTGGGGTGTAGCAACGAGGCCATTTGCATTAAAGAGATCTTTGCTATTATTTTTTTTTTATAGCAAAAGCAATTTTCAATGCTTTTGTTAACATTTTTGAAAGTGAACTCAATGCTTCTCAGGTATCACAGAATGACAGATCCTTATGACAGATTACTGAAGGCCACAGGGACACCACCTTAAAGAATGAATTTCGCGTATTAACTAGCAAAAGACAAAAGTGCAATATTTAGTGAGACATGTAAAATTTCATTTGATTCACTAGATTCAATTGAAATTAAAGCTAACTCACAGGATTTAAAAAGACATCTTACTTATATAAGAAAAGAATTGATAAGTCGAAAAACGTTTTCAAATGCTTTATTTCATGTTAAGTTAAAGGACACATTATTCTACCAATGTTATGCATTAGGATTTTTAGAGATAAATCAAGCTTCGTTAGGAAATAATTATATGTTAAACAATAATATGCTTGTACGCAATGGAGAGAGTGTACTTGCTTTCGTTGATATTGAAGAAACTGCGTTAAACGGAACGGAATACTTCCAGAGCCTTAACTCGACGGACAAAAATATTATTTAAGAAATAATATGAAATGGGGAGGCTCTGAGTTATATATTATTTTAGCTCATACTACAGTTAACAAAGCTTTGATTCCAAAAAGAAAACTATGGTAGAAAATTCATTTTCTTTGACTAGTATTTTATTCTGTTATTCTACTGAGTATTTCAGTTTTGACCTTATTAAACAGAACGGGACACAGACTTTAACTTTAAGTTTAATTTTATTGGTGTTTCTACCATGCACTGTACAAAGATAACCTACTAATAATCATCATCATCACCATCATCATCATCATAAATACTATAAAAAGGTACAGTTCGTAAAGGAAAGCAATAGGGAGAAACTGTGATATGATAGTTCATTCACAGACTTTAAACGAATAAGTTAATTGATAGATTTTTATTGCATGCTAATGTTTTTAAACAAGTCTTTATAAACAACTGACGGGTATAACAACTGCAGTAACATGCCAGGTAACAAACTTTACTGGAGGGCAAAATTGAAACCATTCCGAAAAATTCCATGCTCAGAAGAATTGTATGAACAATTAAACATGTATTCATGAACTTTATTAAAAAGTAACACTGCGACATGATGAACATTTTAATTAAGATTTAGGCAATATTTAGGCTAATATGTGATGCCCGCGCCTTCAGTGGAACTAAAAAACTTGCTTCCAAACCTCAGAACACATGCATTACGTCTAACTGAACGAAAAAAGTTTTCTGATTGTTTCCTTCATTGCTTGCCTCACTTCTCTGATCTTCCAACAGTAAAGAACTGGGTTTAATGAAGAATTTAAAAATACTAAAGTGGACCCAGAGCACCATGCAAGAAAGAGAGATGAGGACAATTTTTCGTTATCCCTTTTTGTTTTGTTTTTGTTTTTGTTTTTTTAATAGCGGAGCTGCGGGCCGCCAAGCGGAGCACCATACCTATAGAAACCCGTCAACTGTTTTTCTCATGGTAATCATGGCTAGCAGTATTGCTCGTGGGCGCGACCGCACGACGACGACGACGACGACTATGGAGTCGCACAATAATTAATAATATCCTAATAATGATCATAATGATCCAACATGGCGACCATACTCCACCTGGCCCAGCATACCAGTCTTTGATACTGGACATCCATCTTATAGCCAATTGACACCTGTCAAAACAAGGTATCCGCTGACCAGTGGTCAGTTAAGAGCTCATCGAGGTCAGCTAATATTTTGAAGTTGATCGCTGACCAGGTACTTGCTTTCGATTGGATCGCAGGCTCAAGTCAGGTGTGGGACACTTAAACCAAAACGAGGCTTAATTTTTCGTGCGCTTTCTGCGGCTCGTAATTTCACATTCAGTTGATTTCTTCATTTTGAGCAAATTTCTTCATTTTGAGCAAAACAACTTCATCTTCTTGAGATCGAAGTTTGTGTTTTAAATATAGGTAATCACATGATTTCGAGTGCAATTTGGAATAAATAAGCACGAGTAAATTTTTTCAAAGACTCACAAAATTGCACGAGCCCGTAGGGCGAGTACAATTTGTGGTCTTTGAAAAAATTTACAAGTGCTTATTTATTCCAAACTGTACGAGAAAAATCATGTGATTTTTTATTAATAATATACATGAAAAATTGCGAGATAACTTCTTAACTTTGCAGAAGCAACGCAACGAAGCTATAAAGGTGAATCAAAACAACAGTTTTCTCAACGTTTTTAAAGCGTTTTTAGCTGTAAAAACTGGCTAAACAATTACAGGCTATAGCTATAAGGCTACTTAAGTGTCTATCAAGCGCTGTAATCATTACCTTCAGGCCTTCTAGTTCGTTATCTTCGCCTTGTTTGTCCTTGTTTGTTTATTAATCTCGGCGTCACTCCAGTGTAGTGTTGAATTCAACGGACTCGTAATTCCAATTACGTCGGTAATTCCCTTCTCTGGACACCACTGTTTCCAAACAGACATTTTTTGCACTGAATTACCTTTTTTCTGCACTGAATTACCTTTTTTCTGCATCGTGTTTCCAAAAAACTGCATTTCTCTTAGCCAATCAGAATCGAGAAATTTTTTCATGTATATTATTATTCGCGTAAAAGGCATAAAAATCAAGAACTTGTCAAAAGATACTCCGGAGGGTGAATTTTTCAAGTGATAAATGGAAGAGTGAATTATTTTTCTCAGGAAAAGCTTCAAACTTGGATCGATTGTGTGGTTGAAAACAAAATAATTCAACGCATCAACGGCTTTCACTTTACCGCGGCATCTTGCATCTCACCAAGAAAGGTCACTTAACAGTTCACCGGCATTAATGGGAGGAACGAGTAGCTCAAACTCTGTGGAAGAAGCCCTTTCCTTGGACAAACCATTTGCTATTTTTGCGGATGCTTGTTTTTACTTTACTGAAGCATACGTATTTTCAAATGGTAGAAACCTCTACAACACAGGACAGTGAGGTAAATTAAATGAATTGAAGCTTAACATTTGGTTTGATCCTTGTTAAGCTTACTTTTGTTCAGGCATGAAACTTGTATTTTTCTCTCGAATGGATATAAATAACAATCATCTGTACTCGGTTTGGACGCAAAGACATAGTTGAATTGATTGTTTGTTTTGTCACGTTGTTTGTTTGCAATTACTTCGCTTGGCTGACTGTTTTTCGACCTCGGTGCCTCAACAGCGTTAAGAAACTTTTGCCCTTATCTTATTAACACGTAATCGCAATGAGCCCTCGTAAAATTAAGGATTAAAGCCCCGGCTAAATTAAACGATCACACATTTTCATCCAGCATCGTCAGTTGTCAAACATAACGTTGGGTGGCTAAACGCACAAACAATGTTTGACCAAACACTAGACAGAGTGACTCCATAGAACGATTTTTTGCGTATTATCGCTGAAATTTTGACTTTATGTGGTTGATTTGGTTGCTTTTTTACCGGCTGTGCACGTTTTGTTGGTTGGGGTGGCTATCAAACATTTCTTCTTAACGCGAAATGTTGGATGAAAAGTCATTAAAGATGTTGGATGGAAAGCCATTTAAGATGTTGGATGGAAAGCCAATTAATGATGAGAAAGGTGGCTAAACGGTCAAACACGATGTTGGATGAAAATGTTTGATCGTTTTTTGATCGTTTAAATTTGTCTTCGAACAAACATACGTGTCGTGTATTGTTTTCTTGTAATGTTTTAGGTCAATTCCTGTTGACTGCTCTAAAAAGAAAATATTGGCGCAAGGAAAGCCACGAGAAGTTGCTCAATACCAGGAAAGAAAAATAATAATCGTGGAGCTCCGCTTTTAGGCTTGGCTAAATCTATATATTATATGTACAATGATCTCAACTGAGAACAAAGATAGATGGAAAAAGGAAAACAATTCCTGTCCTACAATATTACTGAAGTCTTACCAATAGCTCCGGGCCGCCAAGAGGAGCGTCATACCTATAGAAACCCGTGCATTGCTTTTCTCATGGTAATCATGGCTAGCGGTATTGCTCATTGGCGTGACCGCACGACGACGAAGA
>JAEMWC010000225.1:960000-1035799 GCA_016490735.1 Pachyseris speciosa
CCTTATGAAAAATTGCTCAGTAGAAACAAGAGATCAATCAAATGAGTAAGATAACTGCGTTGTAATATGATATATGTACTATAACATTATCCTATGAGGCGGCTTGGCGAGCAACTCTTCTTCATTCAATGATTGTAGAGCCTTGTTTTGTTCCTTCTTGCCATTAAGACCGAAGACCGATGTGTTTTTTGAAAAGGTTTTCTTTTCTTTTGTGTCGCCTTCAGTCGCCGGATTTCAGTTGTATGTGTTAACCTTTTTTCCCCTTTATTTTAAATTTATCATTCTTTAATTCTTGTCATCAACACTTCACACTTGAAAATTATCTATATATGAAATCAACCTATTTACATTTCAACCTAAGCAGGATTCAAATTACCAACCAACAGCGATAACACTTTCATATTTTAGCAAAAGAGAAGTGCTGAGGAATGCCGCTTTTATCACTTGCTTTCGAAATGGAAAAGAATGCTATTACGATAGCTTCTCTTAAAGTGTGGGGCCTTGGGATTGATATTAAAAAAAGATAAACCTTCAATTGGTTGCGTTCCAAACAGTTTTCCATCTATTTGCTACAAGAAGTCCACTGTTCTGAAAAAACAAAAGATCTATGGGCCACAGAATGGGGCTACAAATGCCTTTTTAACACCACATCAAGCACTAAAGTAGGTATAGGTATCCTATTCAAAACAATTTCGAACTTCAAATCATGAAAAATTATATTGATCCCGCAGAACGTTATATAATATGCGATTCAGTGGCAAATGGAAAACTCGTAACCTTGGTTAATGTTTACGCCCCAAATGAAGATGATCCAAACTTCTCTAAGACTCTTGCTGAACACATTGAAGACTTTCAAAAGGAAGAGATAGTAATTGGAGGTGATTTCAATCTTGTTTTAGACGTAGAGAAGGACAAGAAAGGCGGCCTTCCCAAAACAAATAACAATGCTAGAAAAACGGTGTGCGAGATTGCCGAACAATTTGATCTTGTTGACGCTTGGAGACTTTTGAACCCAAATATTAGCAGATACACTTCGCGCCGAAAGCAACCAGAGGCTCATTACAGACTAGATTTTTTCCTGGTATCCCAAAGCTTGATGGGTTTAGTTGCCTCAGCGGATATCGTACCGGGTTTTAAAACAGGTCACTCTTTAATAACACTAAACATATTTCATACAAATCTAAGGGGTCGTGGTTTTTGGAAGTTGAACGTATCGTTATTAAGTGATACTGACTATATTAACATGATAAAACTAACTATCGAACAGACAAAGGACGAATAAACAGACGATAATTCAGTTAACCCGTCTCTTCTTTCGGAAATGATCAAAATGAAAGTTCGAGAGAAATCCATCAGTTGCGCGATTGGAAAAAAACGCAAAGAGATTAATAACGAACAAATTTTAGAAGAAAAAATTGCGACACTTGAAAAAGAATTAGACTTGCCAACGGTCAGGACACAGTACAAAAATATAGAAAAATTGGAATTGTGCAAAAAAGAATTAGAAGAATTTGTAAGGTGGCGCACTCAAGGGGCGATTCTAAGATGCAAAGCAAGATGGTATAATGAAGGCGAAAAAACTTCAAAGTACTTTCTTAAGAGGCTGTCTCCCTAAGGAAAGACCAGTGATTTTGGACTGAAAAATAAATGTTTTTTTTATTTGCTACATTTTAAAAGCCTTTACCGTAGTAATAACAAAAATGCATTTCATTTGACCGAAAAGGTTGGTTTATTTTTTTACGATTTATCAAAATTCTTACCGGTCTCTGATGGTTATCTCAGGCTGAGAACTGAAGACGTCACGCACTTTACCATTGCTATAACAAACTAGCAATTAGCTGACAAGACCTAATTCTGATACACTTTTGCAGTTTACCGAACCATATCAAAATTATAAATCACTTTGTTATTTTAACGGTAATAATACGTTTTTCGGAACTCATAATCGAGCCCCGATCAAAACATGAAAAAAGCTAAACTTTGAGGTCGCATAAAAAAAGTGTGGCACGTCTTGGGAACTTCCTTATTAAGTGAATAGAAACTAGAAATGGCCACAAATTCGAAGTTATGGTAACATTTGTATGCTTTGGATGTTTATAGATTTTAGAACCGTTTGAATTTCAAGAAATTTCGAAAACATGTTGAAAAAAGCAAACACTTGCCTTATCATAGTATTCGGGTAAGTTCATCATTTCTGATGTCTTTCTTGTTTTCAATCGTAGAAGTCTGTCCCTTAAAAGTGGTGATTTTAAGAAGTCTTAACAGTGGCGATTTTAAGAAGTCTTAAAACAGTTGATTTTTAGGGCTCTTAAAACTGGCAATATTTAAGGGGTTCTAAACGTGGCGGTTTTAAGGACTCTTTAAGTAGCGATTTTAAAAAGTCTTGAAGAAGCGGTTTTTAAGGAGTCTTAAAAGCGGCGATTTTAAGGAGTCTTAAAAGTGGTAATTTTAACGAGTCGAAAAAGTGACGATTTTGGATTATCATCAGCATCTGGGTTAAGTTCCCTTATACTAAAATAAAATATCCAAAAGCACCTTATATGTGCTTCAATTTTAAGGAGTAATAAAAGCGGCAATTTTCCGGAGTCTTATAAGTGGCGACGCGATTTTACGGAGTCATAAAAGTGGCGATTTTAAGAACTCTTAAAAGTGGCGATTTCGAGGAGTCTTAAAAGTGGCGATTTTGAGGAGTCTTAGGAAGCAGCAATTTTAAGGAGCCTTAAAAGTGATGATTTTAAGAAGTCGTAAAGTGGCGATTTTAAGGGGTCTTAAAAGTGGCGATTTTAAGGCGTCTTAAAAGTGGCGGTTTTAAAGCGTCTTAAAAGTAGCGATTTTAGGACGTCTTAAAAGTGGCGATTTTAAAAAGTCTTGAAGTGGCGGTTTTTAAGGAGTCTTGAAAGCGGCGATTTTAAGGAGTCTTAAAAGTGGCAATTTTAATGAGTCAAAAAAGTGACGAGTTTGGATCATTATCAGCATCTGGGCTAAGTTCCCTTATACTAAAATAAAACATCCAAAAGCACCTTATACGTACCTCAATTTTAAGGAGTAATAAAAGTGGCAATTTTCCGGAGTAAGTGGCGATTTTACGGAGTCTTAAAATTGGCGATTTTACGGAGTCTTAACAGTGGTGATTTTAAGAAGTCGTAAAGTGGCGATTTTAAGGGGTCTTCAAAGTGGCGATTTTAAGAAGTCTTAAAACTGTTTATTTTTAGGGGTCTTAAAACTGGCAATTTTAAGGGGTTCTAAACGTGGTGGTTTTAAGGATTCTTAAAAGTGGCGGTTTTAAGGACTCTTTAAGTGGCGATTTTAAAAAAGTCTTAAAGAAGCGGTTTTAAAGGAGTCTTAAAAGTGGCAATTTTAACGAGTCGAAAAAGTGACGATTTTGGATCATTATCAGCATCTGGTTTAAGTTCCCTTATACTAAAATAAAATATCCAAAAGCACCTTATATGTACCTCAATTTTAAGGAGTAATAAAAGTGGCAATTTTCCGGAGTCTTAAAAGTGGCAATTTTGAGGGGAGAGTGGAGATTTTAAAGAACTCTTTAAACTGGCAATTTTACGAAGTCTTAAAAGTGGCGATTTTACGGAGTCTTAAAATTGGTGATTTTACGGAGTCATAAAAGTGACGATTTTAAGAAATCTTAAAAGTGGCGATTTTAAGGAGTCTTAAGAGTGGCGATTTTAAGGAGTCTTAGAAGCAGCAATTTTAAGGAATCTTAAAAGTGGTGATTTTATGGAGTCTTAAAAGCGGAAATTTAAAGGACTCTTAAGAGTGGCGAGTTTAAAGAGTTTTAAAAGTGGCAATTTTAAGGAGTCTTAAAAGCGGCAATTTTAAGGAGCCTTAAAAGTGGCGATTTTAAGGAGTCTTAGAAGCAGCAATTATAAGGAGTCTTAATAGTCTGTGGCGATTTTAAGTAATACATAAAATATGAGCGGGCTCGCCGTTTTAAAGCCCATAAAGGTCGGACGCGAATTTTATGTTACTTGTGAACTGAAACAATTGATTGTGTTTGTCGTGTATGTAATGTTAATCAGTAGAGATCTGTATCAAAGTTAATGCATACTAATTAGCGGAGCAGGACACCTTTATGAAAGTTAATAATTTTTATCGGGGTTTAGAGAGGTATACATGTGACTCAAATACTACCCGTAGATTGGTCGTTTGTCTTATGAATTATTAATGATTTCAACGAGTTTTAAAAGTCGCAATTTTAAGGAGTCTTAAAAGTGGCGATTTTAAGGAGTCTTAAAAGTGACTATTTTAAGGAGTGTTAAAAGTGGCAATTTTACGAAGTCTTATTAGTGGCGATTTTAAGGAGTTTTAAAAGTGGCAATTTTATGGAGTCTTAAAAGCGGCAATTTTAAGGAGTGTTAAAAGTGGCGATTTTAAGGAGTCTTAAATGTGGTGATTTTAAGGAGTGTTAAAAGTGGCAATTTTATGTAGTCTTAAAAGCTTCAATTTTAAGGACTCTTAAGAGTGGCGATTTCAAGGAGTGTTAAAAGCAGCAATCTTAAGGACTCTTAAAAGTGGCAATATATGGAGTGTTAAAATTGGCGACTTTCAGTCAAATTAAAAGTGGCAATTTTAAGGAGTCTTAAAAGAAGCAATTTTAAGGAGTCTTAAAACTGGCGATTTTAAAGAGTTTTAAAAGTCGCGATTTTAAGGAGTCTTAAAGCTGGCAATTTATAAATTTCCTAATTACGTTAAGGTGCTTTTAGTTTTTATTTTAGTATTTTTCTAAAGGGGACTTAGCCCAGATGCTGATAATGATCCAACTTTCAAAACTGAAAAGACGTTCGAGCTAAACAAACGGTTTTTAAAATACGCATACGTTTCCTCTCTAAGTGTTAATACCTTATTATCACTTATTTTCGCGTGACTTTAATTTCGCGAATTTGGAATAAAAATATTTCGCGGGACTTAAAATTCGCGATTTTGACGAATCACCGTTTTTCAAGGTAATCAAATTTAGCAAACTACGAACTGCTTTTAATACATCTCATTAAGAGCTAAAAAAACGAGTGCAAGAGAATCCATAAAGTTTCTTTTCAGTGTGGTCTCCGTGGTTTTTACGTCTACAAAGAAGTGTGGAGCCCCATTGTTGGTGAGGTTTTGAGGTGCTGCCAAGAAAGAAAAAATCCTATTGATCACTATGCTATTTTATCACGCATTATTTAAGCTCGATAATGTGAGGATTGGTTGCCCATTCTCCCGAGCCAGGGGCTCATGTAATAAATGTTCGAGCGTTCCGGATCGAATTGGAATTTAGAAGTGTTGGTTTTTGTGGAGAGGGGAAAACCGGAGTACCCGGAGAAAAACCTCTCGGAGCAGAGTAGAGAACCAACAACAAACTCAACCCACTTTTGACACCGAGTCCGGGAATCGAACCCGGGCCACATTGGTGGAAGGCAAGTGCTCTCACCACTACGCCAACCCTGCTTCCCCGCCGCGATGACGGGACTCCTTGGACGGCTCGCCCACTCCACCATTGTCATTTGCCAAGGGAGATTTCTCGAATAATTCGCTTTTTTCTCTCGAGGGTAGGTGTTGTCAGCGTCGAAATTGTGGACAAGAACCACCGAAGATCGACACTTGTGCAAGGGGGACTGGAAATTCCAGTGAAATTGATGGCGGAGATCGACGCTTGCGAAAAGAATTCAAGCCATCATGAAGAGGCTCCAGCAGCTGATTACAGACAACTATAAGGTGCCAGATGTCGATGGCAAATTTGAAGACTGTACTGAGGAAGTGTTACAGGAGCTAGTTCAGCAAGGTGAGTCAGATGATGAGGAATAAGTGCATGTGTTGAACTGAAATTTGAGCCGTCCTGCTCGTATGTAAACTCCTAGCAGACGGAAAGCTTAAACTAGTAATAGTTCACACTAAAACTGCCCCCGCTGTTAAGAACAATGGTACATTTTGTATTGCTGTTTTCTTATATTTACACCGCTTATAGCTTGTAGGAAAACTTTAATTTGCATTTATTTGTCATTCTCGCGGAAAGGTGAGAAAACCAAAAAACAATCAACTGCACGAGAATAAATGCCACGTTTCTCGAAAAAAAAAAAGAATTCATAAAATCAGCAAGCATTCTGAAAATAATAGTACATTTTGTATTGCCGTCTACTTATATTGATACCGTTTGTTGGTTGTAGGAAAACTTTCATTTGTATTTATTTGTCACTCTAGCGGAAAGGTGACAAAACCAAACAGCAATCAACTCCCGGGAATCAACTGCACGAGAAAAAAATTCCTCTTTTCTCGAAAACAAAATTCATAACGCACAAAGTTTACCTTCAAGCAACAAACGTTATAAATATAAGTAAACAGCCATACACAATGTATTATTCGAGCTACAAACTGACTGATAGGTCTCTTGAAATGTTGCGCGACTGGTTTTCACGCTTCACAGCTGACTTCGAATTCGGCTGTAGGCCTTGAACGTCTAACAAAGCTTAGTTGTTGACCGAGTCTTTCAGTCACTGAAAGTGACTTATGTCTGACAAATCGTAATTTTGGAATAGGTTTTACGCCGAGTCCTTCAGAATGGAAAAGATTTGTGTGCCTGAGTCTTTCAGCTGAGCTCAGTCGCTGGAAAAGAGTTGTACCGCCGACCGGTTAGCTCAGTGGTAGAGCACCGGACTACCGTGCGGGAGGTCGCGGGTTCAAACCGCGGCCGAACCAATACTCAGGGTCTTTAAATAATTGAGGAGAAAGTGATGCCTTTGTAATGATATCTGCAAATGGTTAGACTTTCTAGTCTTCTCGGATAAGGACGATAAACCGTAGGCCCCGTCTCACAACTCTTCATAATTAATTCTGTGGGACGTTAAAGAACCCACGCACTGTTCGAAAAGAGTAGGGGACGTAGTCCCCGGTGTGGTGGTCTATCTCTACTAGAATGTTGTTACGGGGGAGGGATTTGCAGTTACGGGCCTACAGTAATTGGCGCACGCTGTTGTAGTGTCCCTGCCAGCAGGTCTCTGGCGAAGCTAATAAAATAAAAATAAAAAGTAGCCGGTATGTTTCTGTGTCACAGTTCGCAGTTCTCTAATCCCGCAAGCTTCTGCTTCAAATGCCGCAAGGTTTCTTATTCCAAAAGTGTAACCTTAAATTTCTTCATGCCTTCTCTTAAACTTAAGGCACTAGCAAACGGCTTCAACATTTGCTTCAACATCCTTTGAATGGCAATGTTGAAAGCGTTTGCCACCCCCTTTCCACCGTGTTGAAACGTGTTGAAACGATGTTGAATCGATGTTGAAAGAGTTTAAAAGCCTTTAAACCTTGCTTCAACTCCGTTCAACATTTCTTTTGTTCTCTGGAATGTTCGGAATGTTAAAGCAGAGTTGAAGTCGTTTGCCCCGCTCTTTCAACATTGTTGAGCAAGCGTATGCGCAGTTAAGAAGACGTAACCATGGTCACCATGGATGCAAAGACGGTAGCAAAGCAAAATAATTTTGTGTGTGGCTGTAGTACGTCCGGGCGATAGTATTTCGATCGGGGAAATAACTTTATTCCCACCAAGGACTTGATTTCGAGGAATATCCTGTTCAATGTACCTCAGTATTCCTTGAAAATCGGCATGACTCATTCGCATCATTTCTTTATATTCCGCTGTGTCTTCGATCGCCAATTCCCTCACGATGTAAAGTGTAACAAACCATGTGCTTTGGTGTTCACAAATGCTATCCCGCCTATATTTAAAGCAGTGACGTCTTCATTACCCACATTTTCGTTCGGCTATTACTGATGCACGTCATCAACTCCCAGAACCTCAAGCGCGCTCAAATGGTTGAAACTTCACCAACTCCCAGAACCTCAAGCGCTAAAAATGTTGAAACGTCATCAACTCCCAGAACCTCAAGCGCGCTCATTTTAGCCAACTCGAATTTTCGTCCGGTATACAGACTATATTATAATATTGTCAGTAATTTGTATATATACGCGCGGAATACAATGATGCCTCCTCGGGTTTTGGCCTCTGGGCCAAAACCCTGAGGGGGCAATAAAGGATTTTATAAAGGTCTCTAAATTTCGCGTCTTTAATTTTCGCGGGACTTTAATTTCGCGAATTTTTTTAAATCGCGAAAATTAAGTCTCGCGAAAATAAGTGATAATAAGGTAGTAGTTTGTCGCCAGTCTGACACACATTGCTTATTTATCCTTAATTAAGTGCATATTGGAGTCCTAAAAAGACGGTCAAAAATAGTATTCGTTAACTTAGTCTGCCGTATATTCATCGGGAATTTTTTTTTTTAATTTTTAGTCTTAAATGGACACGTTTGCGCCTGTGGCTTTGGACAAACAGGTTTTTACAAAATTTCATATCCTGATGGATACGACAAAAAGAAGGTTATTTTGGCTAAGCTGCCTAATAAATTTGAAATCTAAAAAAAAGAAAAAACAGCTGATGTTGAATTGGCTAGCATGCCGACCAAAATATTGTCAGTTATGAAAACTAGTTCATGTTTAGAAAAGGAAGCCTTTCATTGATTCGTTTTCATATGATAAAGTTTGTCCTTGACCACCCTCTTGCGGTTACATCGGGACAATTAAAGCATCTTTTGAAGGAAAATTTTCATGTTTGCAGTCAACCTCAATTTGAAAATGGCAAAAACTTAAACGCGTCATAAAGGAATTAAGAATTTTAATTGCTGACTTGCTAGGTTTTGATGTTGCCGCATTTGGCTTTTTTGGCAGAGAAGAAGGTGCTTTTTATCACATGATAGCATATTTTAAATCCTGGGTTTACCCCGATCCAAGAGAACATTGTTCAACTTAAATTATCGCTTCACGATCTGATAAAAGAAGCAAAATGATGTGCTCGATAGAAGTAAATTTTCTTTGCGGTTTATCATCTTTATACATCACGCGTGAGGGAAAAATTGAAATTATCTTAATTATTCTTCCTATATCCATTGTCTTTCGACCAACGAAGAACAAGAATGCAACAAATTAAGCTTTAAAAAGCAATTCTTTAAAGGTCTTTCCCACTAACATTGTTACTTTGCATCTAGAAAACCTGAAAAAAAACAAACAAACAAACAAAAACAAAACAAAACAAAACAAACTACTTTAACAAAATAGAGGGATTTAAAAATCCCTCTATTTTGTTTGTCTCAAAAGTCAACTCAATTTTCTATCACTCGACACAAGTTCTTCAGAATGCTTTTAGCGCAGATAGGTTACAGTTGCATGATCTTTCGATAAATTTGCAATCGCAAGCAGGGAAAGAAATATTTCGTGCTGTCAATAGTTTTCATTGAGCGACCTGGTCGAATCTTTTCCTCTGCGACTTTCCCTTTATGTTAATTTTGATATAGCTCATTGCAGTTGTCCAGTGAACCAAAAAATGAGAAAAAAAAGAGAGATGCCACGCAGGAACTGATTGTGGTTCTTCTTTTACTATTGACTTTCTCTAAATAGTCTCATCTGCTAAGCTGATTAAACTGGTTTGACTTTTACTCACTTCACAAAACCAACTTACTTAACACTGTATTTAAGTTCATGGAATGACTATCACCTGGTGTTACAACAACTCGATGCTTTTACTTTTAATAAAACGATTGCGAAAAACAACAAATATTGATCTAAGCGGAAATTTATTCAAACAAAATTTCTGTAAGTAAGGAAGCTTTTTCATTGGAAACGCAACTACAGGACAAAAATTCGTTTTATTCCCTTACTAAGGCGTGCAACATGCGACTGGCTTCGATAGATCTGAACAACTCATTTCACAAACTCACAACACTTGTAACAGCTAACTAAACTAACAAACAAGTTTTCTGATTGTTTCCTTTACTGCTTGCCTCACTTCTCTGATCTTCCAACAGTAAAGAATCGGGTTTAATGACGACTTTAAGAAGACTAAACTGATCGCAGACACCCCTGCGAGATACAAAGATGAGGACAATTTTTCGCCTTGATTTTCTCTTACATTTAACATAACCGCCACTGCAAGATATGGCAAATAGCAAACAACTAATGACAACTGCAGCCACCGTGAACTAGACACTATCTTTCTGTATCGCGCTATGTTCAGTGGATTTGTTTGGCTCGCTCGCCCGTCAACATTCTGATGAAGTTGAATTTGATGCCGACGCAGCCTGAGAAGTATTCTCGTGTGACAGTAAACGGAAGTTACTAGACTCGAATTTAATATGATATGGAAATACAAATATGATATTGTTTTACTCCAAAAGAATATTATGGAACCGACAGAAGAGACAAGCCACAGAGTAATCACAGCTACATATGTTCGCTTCAAAGTTACAACTTGTCTGTATCTGAGTCCTAACAACAGGGCGAGAAGTCTGTCCACACTTATGGCAGCCAGTGTCAACAAAGACGCTATACACAACGCGTGGCCTGTTATAAATGATGCGGCAAATGTGAAGCGACAAATATCCCACATTTTGTTCACCGTTGACATCCAGCAAGTAATATTAAAAGGCTGTACAATAAAGCCAACACAGAGATCAGTTGTCGCCAGGCTGCGAAACAAGAGTTTGGACGGCGGATGAAGTGAAGAGTCCTTGCGAAGGGCGACTAGGATAAGAGCATTCCCCAGAAAGGCAGTGATGGAAAGGAAAATGTTTAGTACTGTAAGACATATCAGCTGGCTGTGTATAGTGGCAGTTAATTCTGCTGAGCAATATAGTTCTTCGTATGACATCCATTTCTGCTCTCTAGTAAAATTAGCAAGCGCCATTTTGCTGCAGTGATGACGGTCATTACATCTGCCTTTTAGCATTTTTATCACTGTTTCAGACGGACGAATGAATATGCTGGCAGGCATGCTATTTATGTCCCGTATCTAATTTGAATCTGAATAACTGATGGCCACGGAAAAATAACCGCTCACTCAAATACTAAATATGTTACCGGGAAGGAATTTCGCTTAGGAAGGGGGAAAATATAGTTCCAAATTAAACCGTTTTAGCGGTATTATTTTTATCAATATATAGGCGTTTTGCGCATCACAATGAAAATGGAAATTTGAATGTTGTGAGATGTGGCTTAATGTGAAATAGAATACCGAACAAATTAATGTGTTTAGGAAAGCTGAAGCCAGATATTGGGCTCTATGGCCACTTGGTAGCGGACATTACCCCTTAAATCGTCCAAATGAAATGTGAGTCCGCGTATTACCAGCCACGGACAGCTGTTTCGGCCTTGTCGCATGAATATAACAGGCAATGAAACTTTTCATTGAATAATTATCCTTTTACGGGTTTTTGTTTCATTTTTTTTTTCGGCTTGCCTAAGTTTGAGTTCTGTGGATCAGACTATCTTTATCCAACAGGCAACTTGTTTCGTTTTTTGTTGACAACTATCGCTGGTGAGCGCAATGCACTTTATCCATACGTTAATATATGAAGTCGCATGTAGTTCTAAGTCACTTGTCAACTATCTAAGGATCGCGTGCGACTGAAAAGGTCAATTATATCAACGCCATATAACTAAAGGAAGAGTCCAAAGTTGCAGCTGGACGTGACGATAACATCTACTTTCAGATCAATAGGAGTGTGATCAAGGAAAGAATATTTGTCAAAAATTTTGGTTGCTGTTCAGTTTTAGTTTGATGCTCTAGACCAGGGGTCGGTTCCTAAAAGGTGTAATAACTCTACTCCGGGGATAAATCTGCCTTATTCCAGGAATACCTGTTGGAATAAGGCAGATTTATACCTGGAATAGACGGCCCCTTTGGTCACAGTTCTTATTAGTTACCACAATGCTGGCCATCTATGTAAAATCACAGGATACTGAGCACATGTTTTGAGAGGAAAACGGCGGCGCAATATTCAACCGGTATGATGAACACGTGTCATCCCGATCATAAGAGTTTCTGTCCGTATGATCTCAGAATTAAAATGTCCTGGCACGGTTTGTTTGTTTTCTCCACGAAATCCAGGTAAATACCTCATTTGTGTTGCAAGGGAAGGAAACAACTTTTTTAACTGAAAAGAGGTTCGTTTGATTTCGTGTGCATCATTCACATAAAGATATATTAATCAAATGAAGAATGATCCTTGCAGTTGTGAACGCAATTTATGCAATTGCGAAAAGAAGCCTGAAAAACATTCAAGACTTAACCGGGGTTTGAACCCGTGACCTCGCGATTACCGGTGCGATGCTCTAACCAACTGAGCTATGAACCACTGACGTTGGGAGCAGGTCAATTGTGGGTTCATATGTTCCCGTGAAAAAATGAGTGTGAATGACATATGAAATAAATCATACATGAACTGCGGAAATGAAATCAAATGAAGAATGATCCTCGCAGTTGTGAACGCAATTTATGCAATTGCAAAAAGAAGCCTGAAAAAAAATGCAGGACTTCAACGGGGTTTGAACCCCTCACCTCGCGATTACCGGTGCGATGCTCTAACCAACTGAGCTATGAAGCCACTGACGTTGGGAGAAGGTCAATTGTGGGTTCATATGTTCCCGTGAAAGAAATGAGTGTAAATGACATATGAAATAAATCATACATGAACTGCGGAAATGAAATCAAATGAAGAATGATCCTCGCAGTTCTGAACGCAATTTGTGCAATTGCGAAAAGAAGCCTGAAAAAAATTCAGGACTTCAACGGGGTTTGAACCCGTGACCTCGCGATTACCGGTGCGATGCTCTAACCAACTGAGCTATGAAGCCACTGACGTTGGGAGCAGGTCAATTGTGGGTTCATATGTTCCCGTGAAAGAAACGAGTGTGAATGACATATGAAATAAATCATACATGAAGTGCGGAAATGAAATCAAATGAAGAATGATCCTCGCAGTTGTGAACGCAATTTATGCAATTGCAAAAAGAAGCCTGAAAAAAAATTCAGGACTTCAACGGGGTTTGAACCCGTGACCTCGCGATTACCGGTGCGATGCTCTAACCAACTGAGCTATGAAGCCACAGACGTTGGGAGCAGGTCAATTGTGGGTTCATGTGTTCCCGTGAAAGAAATGAGTGTGAATGACATATGAAATAAATCATACATGAACTGCGGAAATGAAATCAAATGAAGAATGATCCTCGCAGTTGTAAACGCAATTTATGCAATTGCGAAAAGAAGCCTGAAAAAAAATGCAGGACTTCAACGGGGTTTGAACCCGTGACCTCGCGATTACCGGTGCGTTGCTCTAACCAACTGAGCTATGAAGCCACTGACGTTGGGAGCAGGTCAATTGTGGGTTCATATGTTCCCGTGAAAGAAATGAGTGTGAATGACATATGAAATAAATCATACATGAACTGCGGAAATGAAATCAAATGAAGAATGATCCTCGCAGTTGTGAACGCAATTTATGCAATGGCGAAAAGAAGCCTGAAAAAAGATTCAGGACTTCAACGGGGTTTAAACCCGTGACCTGGCGATTACTTGTGCGATGCTCTAACCAACAGAACTATGAAGCCACTGACGTTAGGAGCAGGTCAAGTGTGGGTTCATATGTTCCCGTGAAAGTAATGAGTGTGATTGACATATGAAATAAATCATACATGAACTGCGGAAATGAAATCAAATGAGGAATGATCCTCGCAGTTGTGAACGCAATTTATGCAATTGCGAAAAGAAGCCTGAAAAAAAATTCAGGACTTCAACGGGGTTTGAACCCGTGACCTCGCGATTACCGGTGCGATGCTCTAACCAACTGAGCTATGAAGCCACTGACGTTGGGAGCAGGTCAATTGTGGGTTCATATGTTCCCGTGAAAGAAATTAGCGTGAATGACATATGAAATAAATCATACATGAACTGCGGAAATGAAATCAAATGAAGAATGATCCTCGCAGTTGTGAACGCAATTTATGCAATTGCGAAAAGAAGCCTGAAAAAAAATTCGGGACTTCAACGGGGTTTGAACCCGTGACCTCGCGATTACCGGTGCGATGCTCTAACCAACTGAGCTATGAAGCCACTGTCGTTGTGAGCAGGTCAATTGTACATGTGCGTTCATATGTTCCCGTGAAAGAAATGAGTGTGAATGACATATGAAATAAATCATACATGAACTGCGGAAATGAAATCAAATGAAGAATGATCCTCGCAGTTGTGAACGCAATTTATGCAATTGCAAAAAGAAGCCTGAAAAAAAATGCAGGACTTCAACGGGGTTTGAACCCCTCACCTCGCGATTACCGGTGCGATGCTCTAACCAACTGAGCTATGAAGCCACTGACGTTGGGAGAAGGTCAATTGTGGGTTCATATGTTCCCGTGAAAGAAATGAGTGTAAATGACATATGAAATAAATATTGATCATATTGATCACTATGCTATTTTATCACGCATTATTTAAGCTCGATAATGTGAGGATTGGTTGCCCATTCTCCCGAGCCAGGGGCTCATGTAATAAATGTTCGAGCGTTCCGGATCGAATTGGAATTTAGAAGTGTTGGTTTTTGTGGAGAGGGGAAAACCGGAGTACCCGGAGAAAAACCTCTCGGAGCAGAGTAGAGAACCAACAACAAACTCAACCCACTTTTGACACCGAGTCCGGGAATCGAACCCGGGCCACATTGGTGGAAGGCAAGTGCTCTCACCACTACGCCAACCCTGCTTCCCCGCCGCGATGACGGGACTCCTTGGACGGCTCGCCCACTCCACCATTGTCATTTGCCAAGGGAGATTTCTCGAATAATTCGCTTTTTTCTCTCGAGGGTAGGTGTTGTCAGCGTCGAAATTGTGGACAAGAACCACCGAAGATCGACACTTGTGCAAGGGGGACTGGAAATTCCAGTGAAATTGATGGCGGAGATCGACGCTTGCGAAAAGAATTCAAGCCATCATGAAGAGGCTCCAGCAGCTGATTACAGACAACTATAAGGTGCCAGATGTCGATGGCAAATTTGAAGACTGTACTGAGGAAGTGTTACAGGAGCTAGTTCAGCAAGGTGAGTCAGATGATGAGGAATAAGTGCATGTGTTGAACTGAAATTTGAGCCGTCCTGCTCGTATGTAAACTCCTAGCAGACGGAAAGCTTAAACTAGTAATAGTTCACACTAAAACTGCCCCCGCTGTTAAGAACAATGGTACATTTTGTATTGCTGTTTTCTTATATTTACACCGCTTATAGCTTGTAGGAAAACTTTAATTTGCATTTATTTGTCATTCTCGCGGAAAGGTGAGAAAACCAAAAAACAATCAACTGCACGAGAATAAATGCCACGTTTCTCGAAAAAAAAAAGAATTCATAAAATCAGCAAGCATTCTGAAAATAATAGTACATTTTGTATTGCCGTCTACTTATATTGATACCGTTTGTTGGTTGTAGGAAAACTTTCATTTGTATTTATTTGTCACTCTAGCGGAAAGGTGACAAAACCAAACAGCAATCAACTCCCGGGAATCAACTGCACGAGAAAAAAATTCCTCTTTTCTCGAAAACAAAATTCATAACGCACAAAGTTTACCTTCAAGCAACAAACGTTATAAATATAAGTAAACAGCCATACACAATGTATTATTCGAGCTACAAACTGACTGATAGGTCTCTTGAAATGTTGCGCGACTGGTTTTCACGCTTCACAGCTGACTTCGAATTCGGCTGTAGGCCTTGAACGTCTAACAAAGCTTAGTTGTTGACCGAGTCTTTCAGTCACTGAAAGTGACTTATGTCTGACAAATCGTAATTTTGGAATAGGTTTTACGCCGAGTCCTTCAGAATGGAAAAGATTTGTGTGCCTGAGTCTTTCAGCTGAGCTCAGTCGCTGGAAAAGAGTTGTACCGCCGACCGGTTAGCTCAGTGGTAGAGCACCGGACTACCGTGCGGGAGGTCGCGGGTTCAAACCGCGGCCGAACCAATACTCAGGGTCTTTAAATAATTGAGGAGAAAGTGATGCCTTTGTAATGATATCTGCAAATGGTTAGACTTTCTAGTCTTCTCGGATAAGGACGATAAACCGTAGGCCCCGTCTCACAACTCTTCATAATTAATTCTGTGGGACGTTAAAGAACCCACGCACTGTTCGAAAAGAGTAGGGGACGTAGTCCCCGGTGTGGTGGTCTATCTCTACTAGAATGTTGTTACGGGGGAGGGATTTGCAGTTACGGGCCTACAGTAATTGGCGCACGCTGTTGTAGTGTCCCTGCCAGCAGGTCTCTGGCGAAGCTAATAAAATAAAAATAAAAAGTAGCCGGTATGTTTCTGTGTCACAGTTCGCAGTTCTCTAATCCCGCAAGCTTCTGCTTCAAATGCCGCAAGGTTTCTTATTCCAAAAGTGTAACCTTAAATTTCTTCATGCCTTCTCTTAAACTTAAGGCACTAGCAAACGGCTTCAACATTTGCTTCAACATCCTTTGAATGGCAATGTTGAAAGCGTTTGCCACCCCCTTTCCACCGTGTTGAAACGTGTTGAAACGATGTTGAATCGATGTTGAAAGAGTTTAAAAGCCTTTAAACCTTGCTTCAACTCCGTTCAACATTTCTTTTGTTCTCTGGAATGTTCGGAATGTTAAAGCAGAGTTGAAGTCGTTTGCCCCGCTCTTTCAACATTGTTGAGCAAGCGTATGCGCAGTTAAGAAGACGTAACCATGGTCACCATGGATGCAAAGACGGTAGCAAAGCAAAATAATTTTGTGTGTGGCTGTAGTACGTCCGGGCGATAGTATTTCGATCGGGGAAATAACTTTATTCCCACCAAGGACTTGTTTTCGAGGAATATCCTGTTCAATGTACCTCAGTATTCCTTGAAAATCGGCATGACTCATTCGCATCATTTCTTTATATTCCGCTGTGTCTTCGATCGCCAATTCCCTCACGATGTAAAGTGTAACAAACCATGTGCTTTGGTGTTCACAAATGCTATCCCGCCTATATTTAAAGCAGTGACGTCTTCATTACCCACATTTTCGTTCGGCTATTACTGATGCACGTCATCAACTCCCAGAACCTCAAGCGCGCTCAAATGGTTGAAACTTCACCAACTCCCAGAACCTCAAGCGCTAAAAATGTTGAAACGTCATCAACTCCCAGAACCTCAAGCGCGCTCATTTTAGCCAACTCGAATTTTCGTCCGGTATACAGACTATATTATAATATTGTCAGTAATTTGTATATATACGCGCGGAATACAATGATGCCTCCTCGGGTTTTGGCCTCTGGGCCAAAACCCTGAGGGGGCAATAAAGGATTTTATAAAGGTCTCTAAATTTCGCGTCTTTAATTTTCGCGGGACTTTAATTTCGCGAATTTTTTTAAATCGCGAAAATTAAGTCTCGCGAAAATAAGTGATAATAAGGTAGTAGTTTGTCGCCAGTCTGACACACATTGCTTATTTATCCTTAATTAAGTGCATATTGGAGTCCTAAAAAGACGGTCAAAAATAGTATTCGTTAACTTAGTCTGCCGTATATTCATCGGGAATTTTTTTTTAATTTTTAGTCTTAAATGGACACGTTTGCGCCTGTGGCTTTGGACAAACAGGTTTTTACAAAATTTCATATCCTGATGGATACGACAAAAAGAAGGTTATTTTGGCTAAGCTGCCTAATAAATTTGAAATCTAAAAAAAAGAAAAAACAGCTGATGTTGAATTGGCTAGCATGCCGACCAAAATATTGTCAGTTATGAAAACTAGTTCATGTTTAGAAAAGGAAGCCTTTCATTGATTCGTTTTCATATGATAAAGTTTGTCCTTGACCACCCTCTTGCGGTTACATCGGGACAATTAAAGCATCTTTTGAAGGAAAATTTTCATGTTTGCAGTCAACCTCAATTTGAAAATGGCAAAAACTTAAACGCGTCATAAAGGAATTAAGAATTTTAATTGCTGACTTGCTAGGTTTTGATGTTGCCGCATTTGGCTTTTTTGGCAGAGAAGAAGGTGCTTTTTATCACATGATAGCATATTTTAAATCCTGGGTTTACCCCGATCCAAGAGAACATTGTTCAACTTAAATTATCGCTTCACGATCTGATAAAAGAAGCAAAATGATGTGCTCGATAGAAGTAAATTTTCTTTGCGGTTTATCATCTTTATACATCACGCGTGAGGGAAAAATTGAAATTATCTTAATTATTCTTCCTATATCCATTGTCTTTCGACCAACGAAGAACAAGAATGCAACAAATTAAGCTTTAAAAAGCAATTCTTTAAAGGTCTTTCCCACTAACATTGTTACTTTGCATCTAGAAAACCTGAAAAAAAACAAACAAACAAACAAAAACAAAACAAAACAAAACAAACTACTTTAACAAAATAGAGGGATTTAAAAATCCCTCTATTTTGTTTGTCTCAAAAGTCAACTCAATTTTCTATCACTCGACACAAGTTCTTCAGAATGCTTTTAGCGCAGATAGGTTACAGTTGCATGATCTTTCGATAAATTTGCAATCGCAAGCAGGGAAAGAAATATTTCGTGCTGTCAATAGTTTTCATTGAGCGACCTGGTCGAATCTTTTCCTCTGCGACTTTCCCTTTATGTTAATTTTGATATAGCTCATTGCAGTTGTCCAGTGAACCAAAAAATGAGAAAAAAAAGAGAGATGCCACGCAGGAACTGATTGTGGTTCTTCTTTTACTATTGACTTTCTCTAAATAGTCTCATCTGCTAAGCTGATTAAACTGGTTTGACTTTACCTCACTTCACAAAACCAACTTACTTAACACTGTATTTAAGTTCATGGAATGACTATCACCTGGTGTTACAACAACTCGATGCTTTTACTTTTAATAAAACGATTGCGAAAAACAACAAATATTGATCTAAGCGGAAATTTATTCAAACAAAATTTCTGTAAGTAAGGAAGCTTTTTCATTGGAAACGCAACTACAGGACAAAAATTCGTTTTATTCCCTTACTAAGGCGTGCAATATACGGCTGGCTTCGATAGATCTAAACAACTCATTTCACAAACTCACAACACTTGTAACAGCTAACTAAACTAACAAACAAGTTTTCTGATTGTTTCCTTTACTGCTTGCCTCACTTCTCTGATCTTCCAACAGTAAAGAATCGGGTTTAATGACGACTTTAAGAAGACTAAACTGATCGCAGACACCCCTGCGAGATACAAAGATAAGGACAATTTTTCGCCTTGATTTTCTCTTACATTTAACATAACCGCCACTGCAAGATATGGCAAATAGCAAACAACTAATGACAACTGCAGCCACCGTGAACTAGACACTATCTTTCTGTATCGCGCTATGTTCAGTGCATTTGTTTGGCTCGCTCGCCCGTCAACATTCTGATGAAGCTGAATTTGATGCCGACGCAGCCTGAGAAGTATTCTCGTGTGACAGTAAACGGAAGTTACTAGACTCGAATTTAATATGATATGGAAATACAAATATGATATTGTTTTACTCCAAAAGAATATTATGGAACCGACAGAAGAGACAAGCCACAGAGTAATCACAGCTACATATGTTCGCTTCAAAGTTACAACTTGTCTGTATCTGAGTCCTAACAACAGGGCGAGAAGTCTGTCCACACTTATGGCAGCCAGTGTCAACAAAGACGCTATACACAACGCGTGGCCTGTTATAAATGATGCGGCAAATGTGAAGCGACAAATATCCCACATTTTGTTCACCGTTGACATCCAGCAAGTAATATTAAAAGGCTGTACAATAAAGCCAACACAGAGATCAGTTGTCGCCAGGCTGCGAAACAAGAGTTTGGACGGCGGATGAAGTGAAGAGTCCTTGCGAAGGGCGACTAGGATAAGAGCATTCCCCAGAAAGGCAGTGATGGAAAGGAAAATGTTTAGTACTGTAAGACATATCAGCTGGCTGTGTATAGTGGCAGTTAATTCTGCTGAGCAATATAGTTCTTCGTATGACATCCATTTCTGCTCTCTAGTAAAATTAGCAAGCGCCATTTTGCTGCAGTGATGACGGTCATTACATCTGCCTTTTAGCATTTTTATCACTGTTTCAGACGGACGAATGAATATGCTGGCAGGCATGCTATTTATGTCCCGTATCTAATTTGAATCTGAATAACTGATGGCCACGGAAAAATAACCGCTCACTCAAATACTAAATATGTTACCGGGAAGGAATTTCGCTTAGGAAGGGGGGAAATATAGTTCCAAATTAAACCGTTTTAGCGGTATTATTTTTATCAATATATAGGCGTTTTGCGCGTATTACCAGCCACGGACAGCTGTTTCGGCCTTGTCGCATGAATATAACAGGCAATGAAACTTTTCATTGAATAATTATCCTTTTAAGGGTTTTTGTTTCATTTTTTTTTTCGGCTTGCCTAAGTTTGAGTTCTGTGGATCAGACTATCTTTATCCAACAGACAACTTTTTTCGTTTTTTGTTGACAGCTATCGCTGGTGAGCGCAATGCACTTTATCCATACGTTAATATATGAAGTCGCATGTAGTTCTAAGTCACTTGTCAACTATCTAAGGATCGCATGCGACTGAAAAGGTCAGTTATATCAACGCCATATAACTAAAGGAAGAGTCCAAAGTTGCAGCTGGACGTGACGATAACATCTACTTTCAGATCAATAGGAGTGTGATCAAGGAAAGAATATTTGTCAAAAATTTTGGTTGCTGTTCAGTTTTAGTTTGATGCTCTAGACCAGGGGTCGGTTCCTGAAAGGTGTAATAACTCTACTCCGGGGATAAATCTGCCTTATTCCAGGAATACCTGTTGGAATAAGGCAGATTTATACCTGGAATAGACGGCCCCTTTAATCACAGTTCTTATTAGTTACCACAATGCTGGCCATCTATGTAAAATCACAGGATACTGAGCACATGTTTTGAGAGGAAAACGGCGGCGCAATATTCAACCGGTATGATGAACACGTGTCATCCCAATCATAAGAGTTTCTTTCCGTATGATCTCAGAAATAAAATGTCCTGGCACGGTTTGTTTGTTTTCTCCACAAAATCCAGGTAAATACCTCATTTGTGTTGCAAGGGAAGGAAGCAACTTTCATAACTGAAAAGACGTTCGTTTGATTTCGTGTGCATCATTCACATAAAGATATATTAATCAAATGAAGAATGATCCTCGCAGTTGTGAACGCAATTTATGCAATTGCGAAAAGAAGCCTGAAAAAAATTCAGGACTTCAACGGGGTTAGAACCCGTGACCTCGCGATTACCGGTGCGATGCTCTAACCAACTGAGCTATGAAGCCACTGACGTTGGGAGCAGGTCAATTGTGGGTTTATATGTTCCCGTGAAAAAATGAGTGTGAATGACATATGAAATAAATCATACATGAACTGCGGAAATGAAATCAAATGAAGAATGATCCTCGCAGTTGTGAACGCAATTTATGCAATTGCGAAAAGAAGCCTGAAAAAAAATTCAGGACTTCAACGGGGTTTGAACCCGTGACCTCGCGATTACCGGTGCGATGCTCTAACCAACTGAGCTATGAAGCCACTGACGTTGCGAGCAGGTCAATTGTGGGTTCATATGTTCCCGTGAAAGAAATGAGTGTGAATGACATATGAAATAAATCATACATGAACTGCGGAAATGAAATCAAATGAAGAATGATCCTCGCAGTTGTCAACGCAATTTAGCAATTGCGAAAAGAGGCCAAAAAAAAAATTCAGGACTTCAACGGGTTTGAACCCGTGACCTCGCGATTACCGGTGCGATGCTCTAACCAACTGAGCTATGAAGCCACTCACGTTGGGATCAGGTCAATTGTGGGTTCATATGTTCCCGTGAAAGAAATGAGTGTGAATGACATATGAAATAAATCATACATGAACTGCGGATATGAAATCAAATGAAGAATAATCCTCGCAGTTGTCAACGCAATTTATGCAATTGCGAAAAGAAGCCTGAAAAAAATTCAGGACTTCAACGGTGTTTGAACCCGTGACCACGCGATTACCGGTGCGATGCTCTAACCAACTGAGCTATGAAGCCACTTACGTTGGGAACAGGTCAATTGTGGGTTCATATGTTCCGTGAAAGAAATGAGTGTGAATGACATATGAAATAAATCATACATGAACTGCGGAAATGAAATCAAATGAAGAATGATCCTCGCAGTTGTGAACGCAATTTATGCAATTGCGAAAGAAGCCTGAAAAAAATTCAGCACTTCAACGGGGTTTGAACCCGTGACCTCGCGATTACCGGTGCGATGCTCTAACCAACTGAGCTATGAAGCCACTGACGTTGGGAGCAGGTCAATTGTGGGTTCATATGTTCCCGTGAAAGAAATGAGTGTGAATCACATGTGAAATAAATCATACATGAACTGCGGAAATGAAATCAAATGAAGAATGATCCTCACAGTTGTGAACGCAATTTAGCAATTGCGAAAAGAGGCCAAAAAAAAAATTCAGGACTTCAACGGGGTTTGAACCCGTGACCTCGCGATTACCGGTGCGATGCTCTAACCAACTGAGCTATGAAGCCACTCACGTTGGGATCAGGTCAAATGTGGGTTCATATGTTCCCGTGAAAGAAATGAGTGTGAATGACATATGAAATAAATCATACATGAACTGCGGAAAAGAAATCAAATGAAGAATAATCCTCGCAGTTGTCAACGCAATTTATGCAATTGCGAAAAGAAGCCTGAAAAAAAATTCAGGACTTCAACGGGGTTTGAACCCGTGACCTCGCGATTACTGGTGCGATCTCTAACCAACTGAACTCTGAAGCCACTGACGTTGGGAGCAGGTCAATTGTGGGATCATATGTTCCCGTGAAAGAAATGAGTGTGAATGACATATGAAATAAATCATACATGAACTGCGGAAATGAAATCAAATGAAGAATGATCCTCGCAGTTGTGAACGCAATTTATGCAATTGCGAAAAGAAGCCTGAAAAAAAATTCAGGACTTCAACGGGGTTTGAACCCGTGACCTCGGGATTACCGGTGCGATGCTCTAACCAACTGAACTCTGAAGCCACTGACGTTGGGAGCAGGTCAATTGTGGGATCATATGTTCCCGTGAAAGAAATGAGTGTGAATGACATATGAAATAAATCATACATGAACTGCGGAAATGAAATCAAATGAAGAATGATCCTCGCAGTTGTGAACGCAATTTATGCAATTGCGAAAAGAAGCCTGAAAAAAATTCAGGACTTCAACGGGGTTTGAACCCGTGACCTCGCGATTACCGGTGCGATGCTCTAACCAACTGAGCTATGAAGCCACTGACGTTGGGAGCAGGTCAAGTGTGGGTTCATATGTTCCCGTAAAAGAAATGAGTGTGAATGACATATGAAATAAATCATACATGAACTGCGGAAATGAAATCAAATGAAGAATGATCCTAGCAGTTGTGAACGCAATTTATGCAATTGCGAAAAGAAGCCTGAAAAAAATTCAGGACTTCATCGGTGTTTGAACCCGTGACCTCGCGATTACCGGTGCGATGCTCTAACCAACTGAGCTATGAAGCCACTGACGTTGGGAACAGGTCAATTGTGGTTCATATGTTCCCGTGAAAGAAATGAGTGTGAATGACATATGAAATAAATCATACATGAACTGCGGAAATGAAATCAAATGAAGAATGATCCTCGCAGTTGTGAACGCAATTTATGCAATTGCGGAAAGAAGCCTGAAAAAAATTCAGGACTTCAACGGGGTTTGAACCCGTGACCTCGCGATTACCGGTGCGATGCTCTAACCAACTGAGCTATGAAGCCACTGACGTTGGGAGGAGGTCAATTGTGGGTTTATATGTTCCCGTGAAAGAAATGAGTGTGAATGACATATGAAATAAATTATACATGAACTGCGGAATTTAAATCAAATGAAGAATGATCCTCGCAGTTGTAACCGCAATTTATGCAATTGCGAAAAGAAGCCTGAAAAAAATTCAGGACTCCAACGGGGTTTGAACCCGTGACCTCGCGATTACCGGTGCGATTCTCTAACCAACTGAGCTATGAAGCCACTGACGTTGGGAGCAGGTCAATTGTGGGTTCATATGTTCCCGTGAAAGAAATGAGTGTGAATGACATATGAAATAAATCATACATGAAGTGCGGAAATGAAATCAAATGAAGAATGATCCTAGCAGTTGTGAACGCAATTTATGCAATTGCGAAAAGAAGCCTGAAAAAAAATTCAGGACTTCAACGGGGTTTGAACCCGTGACCTCGCGATTACCGGTGCGATGCTCTAACCAACTGAGCTCTGAAGCCACTGACGTTGGGAGCAGGTCAATTGTGGGATCATATGTTCCCGTGAAAGAAATGAGTGTGAATGACATATGAAATAAATCATACATGAACTGCGGAAATGAAATCAAAGGAAGAATAATCCTCGCAGTTGTCAACGCAATTTATGCAATTGCGAAAAGAAGCCTAAAAAAAATTGAGGACTTCAACGGGGTTTGAACCCGTGACCTCGCGATTACCGGTGCGATTCTCTAACCAACTGAGCTATGAAGCCACTGACGTTGGGAGCAGGTCAATTGTGGGTTCATATGTTCCCGTGAAAGAAATGAGTGTGAATGACATATGAAATAAATCATACATGAACTGCGGAAATGAAATCAAATGAAGAATGATCCTCGCAGTTGTGAACGCAATTTATGCAATTGCGAAAAGAAGCCTGAAAAAAAATTGAGCACTTCAACGGGGTTTGAACCCGTGACCTCGCGATTACCGGTGCGATTCTCTAACCAACTGAGCTCTGAAGCCACTGACGTTGGGAGCAGGTCAATTGTGGGTTCATATGTTCCCGTGTAAGAAATGAGTGTGAATGACATATGAAATAAATCATACATGAACTGTGGAAATGAAATCAAATGAAGAATGATCCTCGCAGTTGTGAACGCAATTTATGCAATTGCGAAAAGAAGCCTGAAAAAAAATTCAGGACTTCAACGGGGTTTGAACCCGTGACCTCGCGATTACCGGTGCGATGCTCTAACCAACTGAGCTCTGAAGCCACTGACGTTGGGAGCAGGTCAATTGTGGGATCATATGTTCCCGTGAAAGAAATGAGTGTGAATGACATATGAAATAAATCATACATGAACTGCGGAAATGAAATCAAATGAAGAATGATCCTCGCAGTTGTGAACGCACGACCAAAATTCTTCAGTTGTGAGCGCACGCACGAAATTCTTCATTTGTTTTCATTTCCGCAGTTCATGTATGATTTATTTCATATGTCATTCACACTCATTTCTTTCACGGAACATATGAACCCACAATTGACCTGCTCCCAACGTCAGTGGCTTCATAGCTCAGTTGGTTAGAGCATCGCACCGGTAATCGCGAGGTCAAGGGTTCAAACCCCGTTGAAGTCCTGAATTTTTTTCAGGCTTCTTTTCGCAATTGCATAAATTGCGTTCACAACTGCGAGGATCATTCTTCATTTGATTTCATTTCCGCAGTTCATGTATGATTTATTTCATATGTCATTCACACTCATTTCTTTCACGGGAACATATGATCCCACAATTGACCTGCTCCCAACGTCAGTGGCTTCATAGCTCAGTTGGTTAGAGCATCGCACCGGTAATCGCGAGGTCACGGGTTCAAACCCCGTTGAAGTCCTGAATTTTTTTCAGGCTTCTTTTCGCAATTGCATAGATATCGTTCACAACTGCGAGGATCATTCTTCATTTGATTTCATATCCGCAGTTCATGTATGATTTATTTCATATGTCATTCACACTCATTTCTTTCACGGGAACATATGAACCCACAATTGACCTGCTCCCAACGTCAGTGGCTTCATAGCTCGGTTGGTTAGATCATCGCACCGGTAATTGCGAGGTCACTGGTTCAAACCCCGTTGAAGTCCTGAATTTTTTTCAGGCTTCTTTTCGCAATTGCATAAATTGCGCTCCAACTGCGAGGATCATTCTTCATTTGATTTCATTTCCGCAGTTCATGTATGAATTAATTCATATGTCATTCACATAAAGATATATTGTTAGTCAAAAACGTTTTGGCAGGGAAGAAGGTGCTTTTATCACATGATAGCATGTTTTAAGTAGCCCTGACTGTAAATATCGAGAATCGCTATTTTCGAAAATGTAATCTAAAATTTCAGGAAATTTAATGTTTTCAAGAAAATTGGGAAAGCAAAAATTTGCGATTTGCCTCATTAATTATGCTAAAATATACTCCAAAATCGATCACTTTCTCTTGGCTTGTATTGAAACAATTTGCAAGGCCAAGAAACAAAAAGGATTTTGATAAAGAGTATAACCCTTCGTCTTTCTACCAGTGAGTACAATTTTAAGTTTTGATATAGTTTAAATGTTCCCTCAGACTTTTGCAAAATACTACTGCGAGTTGTTTCGAAAACACCAATAAATTGTCTAACTCCAACAGCCTAAAACTGATCTTGGTATGTGTGATTTCGAATCGAAATAAATGGTGAGGGAGACTTTGATCTTACTACTGCCAAAATATGAAATAAAAAATCTGGGCAATTTAGGCTTGCGCTGACAAAACTACGCATTTTAGATCTCGTCTCGTCGATTTGCATAACTTAGCGTCATAGGAAATGTGTGGTGTTTGAGGAGCTGCAGGGCAAGAGAGCAACTGGAAGCATGGCAAACATTGTCTTAATCTTGTCTAAGATTTTCAATTTTTGTTATCCTTTTCATTTTTTTTGCTTTTAGGAAGGTTGCTATTATTCCAATTATCACATTTCCAATCCACAATTAAGTTACCTCAAAAGTTTGTTTGTAAAACGCCGCGCCGGTCTGAAAGTCAAGTTTCAAGGTTTCACCAATATCCTCTAAATATTGTTGTTCACACTTATTACAATTTCTTTCTGATAGCATTAAGATTTCCTTGAAAAGTATTTCCTCCCCAAATTATTCAATATTAATTCCCACGCCAAACATAAGGCTAAAAATAGCTCATGTTCATTCTTGCTTCTGTGAACAATGTCACGCAACACGATTAGATTGAAAATAACATGATAGCATTCGTCTTTCAAAATTAAATCACAAACAGCACTTTCAGCCATTAAAAATACTTAGAGTTATGTATGGTTTAATGCCGTAGCTTTCAGCTAGTTACCTGTGTTTGTGCTGAACAGTAGAACCCATGATGCAATTTTGCGCTCAGTACTGGAATTTTGTTTTTCAGTCGGAAGAACATAGTGTGGATATCCCCCTTTGTCTGAAAAAGATATCTTTCACGTGTTAAATAAGAATGCCATTTTGCAGTTTTGCTTCCCTTGTCGGTGGAGCTTGTGGTCCAAGTGCTGAAAATCCAAATGATGTCCAATTTGTGGACCTGAAAAATTGTAATCGGGAGGTGAAAGGGCACCTGAAGTTTTGTAAAATAGTAACCAACACTGAGAGCATCGACAGCGAGAGAAAGTTGCTACTTGCCAGTGCAGGCAAGTGATAGAACTTTAACAGCTTTCCTCGATCGTTTTTTCTGCATGCAATATATAAACCTCTCCTTGCCAAATTGTAAACCATCAGGTATTTTCGTCGCACAAGAGTGCCAGCTGCACATAATTGTGTGCTCCAAGCACAGAGATAGCCTCGGTATTCGCTGGAGAACTGGCAAGACAAGATGCGCTGTGCCAACAGAAGTTGCGGGCCACAAATCAGCAACAAACGTGGGAGATCGCGGGATAGATAGCCAACAGTCTTGCTTCATTTTTAAAGAAACCGGAATGCTTGTGCCAGCTGGGTCACGTACGTAAGAGACTTAAGAGATGTTTCCTACAAAATAGTATAAAATACCTGTGCATTTTGTTTTAACACGTGCCAACATACGATATATAAAGCCCCGTGTGAGTGTTTTTTTTCCTGACTTTGGCTAAGAGGGCAGGGGTGAGTAGAGTGGATTATAATCAAAGGTAATTAAAGACATAAAGGGACGTGTTCTAAGGAGCGTTTTATTGCAGACGTTTGCGCAGTTTGTGGCTGTATGCAGTTTGCAGAGCTAGCATTTGTTTCTGTTTATTTCGTGACTTTTTGCCTGTTTGGGGGATGGGGTGGGTAGAATGGTCAATGATCATAGGTACTTAAACAGCGTTTGTAGTTTGTGCTGGGCGTATACAATTTGCAGAGCCTGCATTTCTTTCTGTTTATTTCGTGCGTATTTTCCCGATGGAATTAATGAAGAAAAGGGGGTCTCAGGCCCCGTCCACACGTATCCGGAGATTTTTGTATCCGCAAATGTTTTTATGCGGATTCACCTAGCGTCCACACGTGTCCGCCGTATACGCTAGGTGTATCCGGAGATTTCTGTATACGCTCTCCAGAGTGGAAATTTCTGTATACGCTGTGTATCCGGATACGTGTGGACGCTCGTATCCGTATATTTTTGTATACGCTGACGTCACAGTATCAGAACCAGTCTTTTTCCGCGCGAGATTCTTTGTAATGCGCATGCTCTGTTGACTAATCCTTTGAGATGTCCGGATACGCATCGGATACGTGTGGACGGTCGTATACGATTCGTATACGCTACGTGTGGACGCAGATATCTTTGTATCCGCATAAAAAAAATTGGCGGATACAAAAATCTCCGGATACGTGTGGACGGTGCCTCAGCCTCCGCCGTCTAGCAACCACGCATCCAACGCTTTCTTCAAATAGTGTTCTCCGAAAAATTTTAAGTTAATAGACTACTTATTATGTATTTCTTTCATCCAGCCAGTTGTAGGAGATGCAGAGAACATCTTGGAAAAATGATAGCGTCTACAAAGGATTCTCAGAAAGAACAACTAGAGCAAGACGTCACTCCCTTACAAACGGTCGCCTTTGACTATCCTCCTGATGTAGCTGAACCGCCGATGTCACCGCCACAGCCACCAATGGTAATTATGTCTTATCGGTTGTTAATGTAGTCATGTTGCAATGGCCTTAAGAAACTTAAATGAGCATAATCCTTTTTTATTTATGATCAGGAAAAAGAAGCAAGCAGCACCGAGAGTATAGCTGAGCATATCAAACGCCTTTCGATTGACGACACTTACGTGTTTGGCTCCTCCGAGGCAACAAGTGGAGATTCCTCTCTTAGTGGAGAAGTGGTTGTTAATTTTAATGAGCCTCTGAAACTACTGAATAGTTTTCTTGAAGAGTGCGATGTTAAAAGAATTGACACCCCGCAGCTGCAGTGGGATAAGTGCGCTGAGAGAACACAGAGAAATTACATCCAACACACCAGAGACATCCTTGTTGCTGTGTTAAAGGTGGCGTCACCAGAAAATGCGGGATACCTTTGGACGGCTCTTCAGGGGTCAAGGGCTGTTGGTGACATGCTAGGTGTGGAAGGAATACTACTTCCATCACAGCGTGTTTATCTAGTGGCCATAGCTGAAACATACAAGAATACGACCAGCTGGGACACGCGACGTCAAATCTTATCCATTATGACTGGTATTGCACGTTTTGCCGACATCAGAGAGTACAACCCTGGCCTTTCTCAGTACCGTTACACAACAGCAAACTTACATCGACTACAGCACGGAATCGGAGCACCCATACCGAGCCAGCAAACAGGAAGGCTTAGGATAGACGAGGCTCAGCTTGACCACTTTCTACAATTTATCACAAGTCCTCATATTGTTCAAGACTTGCCTTTTGGACAAAAATGTCTGCGCCTATCAAACGGCAACGTGCTGGAAGTGCCCAATGTTATTCGGTCACTAATACCGGAGCGAATAACTACCCAATATGAGCAGTTCTGCAAAGAGGATGGTTTTATTCCCTTTAGCCAAAGAACAATGCTTCGAATATTGTCTGCATGCAGTGCGACGGTTAGAAAGAGCCTTCAGGGATTGGATTACTTCGCGGCTGATGGTGCTTCAGCCTTTGATGACTTGACTGCCCTCCTGAATCAATATTCCTACTTGGCACCGGTTGATTCTTTAGAAAGATGGCAGGAAGCACTGAAGAATGCCAAACTTTACCTAAAGGGAGACTTCAAGGTAACATGAGAAGTTTCATTCAATATAGACAGATCATTGGTGGGCAGCCCCTCCCTGGGTGAGGGAGGGGGGGGGTGTAGTATAAAAATGACGGGGGTGATCCTCATACCATTTAGGGGTGAAATTTGTGAGCTGGTACCCCTTAGGGTGCTAAAACCAAAAATTACTACCGCTAGAGTTGTCACGGTACTTTTCAGGGCCTTTAATGTTATCGATCTGAAAAATGACGAGGACTGTAACCGTATTTGTCACACAAATTAGTTTTGTTTTTTTGAATTATTGGTACCTCTTACGGGTGACAATGAATTTGGGCCACGCCCACAAAACGAGGTTCTTATAGAGGAGTACACCCCTTGTGATCAATTTCTCCGGCTCAGTTGCGCAATCATCCTCTGACTGACTACATGTAGTATTGCCACTTTAGTAATTTCGCTTGTTGGTGTTAATCAATGAAATTAAATGACTTTGTTTAACGAGACTGACACAGATATTGACAGTCCTGCGAACCCGCGATTTCAAATATGATTGAACTTATTGGATATATTATGCAAGTCTGTAAGGAGAAAGCAAGACTAAAGTACCCAGTCAATCCAAGAAAAGAAGCCTGTTAAATCAAAACAATAACCAACAATTTATAACGGGAATAGAACCGAGAAAAACAGATGAGAGGTCCTTTTAAAACTGTCACCTTAAACACTATCGCAAGAAATAGCATTAGAGTAGAAGAGATTGTAATTGCCTTCCTCACTGTAGTATGAATTGAAGTGTGTGCTGTATTATTTCAAGCCTTGGCTTTTTTTCACAGGCGCACGTTTCGGATACATCTCCAATTGGTGATTACTGCATGCCATATGCACTGAGTGGCCCACATGACAGCTCTTTTCGACAGGAATGCCCACATGTTCACCACGATCACTGTGCAGAATGTGACAGTCTAAGCACTCTGTTAGACCAAATTAACAGATTCGTTGAGCAAGCTTCAATCAAAAGATGACCGTGACGAAGCCATCTATGTGGCAAAACACAGCAAAGAAGCCATAGAAGCCTGGAAAGCTCATCAACCCCGATCAGTAAGGCAAGACCAGTCTCGATTACAGATTCTTGAGAAACTTGATAGCGAATCAATATACTTAACCCAGGACTGGGCAATGAAATTTCTTCCAAGAAAGTACCGCGAATCCCAGTATGACTGGTTCGGAAAACGGGGTATTTCGTGGCACATATCTGTAGCTGTTCGCCGCCACAGTGTTCAATTGGAGTCTCAAGGTTTTATTCACATTATCCAGAATTGCACTCAGGGAAGTTCGGCAGTTGTCCCAATCATGACACATGTTCTGAAAACTTTGAAAAAGGAACACCCAGGGGTCAAGAAAGCTTTCTTTCGACAAGACAATGCAGGATGCTATCACAGCACTGCTACCATCCTGCCAGTACCGGCAATAGAAAGAGAATCAGGGGTACAAGTGATAGAGGTTGGTTTCTCAGATCCGCAAGGTGGGAAGGGACCTGCTGATCGCATGGCTGCGACCATCAAAGGCCATATTTCAAGGTTCGTCAACGAGGGCAACGATGTCACTTCTGCAAAAGAAATGGAAAAAGCGATTCTCTCTCATGGGGGCCTTGCCGGTATTCCAGTGGCCGTGATAGATCGCCTAGGCGAGACGGAAACTCTCGGGCCGAATCAGGAGATTGCTGGAATCAGTAAACTGAATAACTTCTCCTAGCTCCTAGCTCCGGCTATTCAGGGTATCCGAATTTCTGACAGTTCAACAAGTGGCTTCTTTTTTCTCTCGGATGGCCGCCAAGATAAAACAGCAATCTCTTCCAGGGGCGGATGCTCCGAGTGAGCCAGAGCCCGCAGATATTACTGCTATGCAGGATGAACATAACTTTTCTGCAGCTAAAGAAGCGGTGATGGATGCATTAAATGTGCACCATCTCATTAGCCACGACCAGTACGACATTTGTTTGATGAGAACACACTTGGAAAACTAAAGCTTGGTGTGCTGAAATTTCTGTGCGAGAACTTGAATATTCCAAAGGCACCTGACCAGAGGAGAAAGGCTCCCTACATCTCTAGTTTGCAAGAACTTGTAAAAAGCTGCTCTTGCAGTAAAGTGTGGTCACGAGTTCCGGCATCAACGAGGCATGCAACTTTGCAGAAAACAAGCGTTTTTGATTGACATTAGTGAACAGCCAATCTTCTCTGCTCTCCATGTTAACTCTCCATGTAATTTTTTTCTTAGATAAACGTTACCTCCGGATTTCGGAGCCTTTTTAATAGTCAGATGTTACATATATTACCTCACCTGTCTCTTTGTCTCTTATACTGATAGTATTACCGTGTTAAAAGTCAAGACATTTGATTTATCGTATGATACGTTTTATTATCTTTGATCAAGTAGTGGTGATCAATGCATCATGAAGAAATAAGATGCTGGTCACTCACAGACGGTGCTTAAAAGATTCAAAGGACTAATTGAGGTCTGATGGATCATTGTATTTCAAAATTTTGCTTCGATAGTCTTAGGAAGAGGTCGAAACGGTTCAGTGAAAGGTATGTTTCGAATCCCGGCGATCGTTTAGCGGAATATTATTTACGTGATACCAGTCACGCAATCAATAGCGACGCTTGTCAATCCTACGAATGAATGCAATGAGCTGTGAAAACTAAACGACAATGATTTCATTTAAAGGATAAATTACATCATAAAAACTCGTCTTCGGAGTGTTTCATGTAAATGCCAGCCTCCAAATTGCATTCCTCTAGCTGTAACCAGACAGTTCTTTAGAGGTCCCCATTAAAGAATTGCCATTATGCAAATTATTCCAACGTAGCGAACGCGAATGTTTGTTTTTTGTCAGCGTAAGCCTGAATTGCCCAGAGTTTTTATTTCATATTTTGGAAGTACTAAGGTCAAACTTTCCCACACCATTTATTTCCATTTAAAATCAGACATACCAAGATCAGTTTAAAGGTGATGAAGTTACTCAATTAATTGTTGTTTCCAAAGCACGAACGGTAGCATTTTTCAAAAAGCCGGGGGAACATCTAAACTATAAAAGAACGTAATACATTTCCCACAGACAGAAAGACTAAGTGTTATACTGTTGTTCAAAATCTATTTCGTTTCTTGGCGTTGCAAATTGTTTGAATACAAGCTTAAAGAAAGTGATCAATTTTCGAGCATTATTCTTGCATAATTAATGAAGCAAATCGAGAACATTAGATTTCCTGAAACTTTAAATTACATTTTCGAAAATAGTTTCTCAAAAGACTTCTATGGGTAAAGTATCAGGATTTTCAAATTTTCCAGCCTTGCCAACGATTCTCGATATTTACAGTCAGGGCCTCTTAAATCCTCGCTATTGCACCATCCAAGAGACCATTGTTCGACTTAAACTATCGCTTCACGATCTGATTAAAGAGACAAAATTATGTGCTTGATAGAAGTAAATTTTCTTTGCGTTTATTTTCTTTATGTATTACGTGTGAGGGAAACATTGAAATTATCCAAAACACGCTAAACTTCCTACATCCATTGTCTTTCAACTAAACGAAGAATCAGGTATTTCCCACTAACGTTTTTAGTTTGCATCTAGAAAACCTGAAAAAAAAAAACTTTTAAAATCCCTCTATTTCGTCTGTCTCAAAAGTCAACTCAATTTTCTTTCACTCGACACCAGTTCTTCAGAATGCTTTTAGGGCAGATAGGTTACAGTCGCACGATCTTTCGATAAATTTGCAATCGCAAGTAGGGAAAGAAATATTTCGTGTTTTTAATAGTGTCTATTGAGAGAGCTCGTTGACTCTTTCTCTCGGCGACTTTCTTTTTATGTTCAAAATAGCTGATGTCAATTTTCTTATCACTCGTTGCAATTGTCCAGTAAACCAAAAAAAAGAGAGAGAGAGAGATGTCACGCAGGAACTAATTGTGGTTCTTCTTCTTTTAACCATGACTTTCTCTAAACAGTCTGATCTGCTAAGCCGATTAAGCTGGTTTGACTTTTCCTCACTTCACAAAACTGACTTACTTAACACTGTATCTTTCATGGAATGACTATCATCTAGTGTTACAACAGCTCGATCATGCTTTTACTTTTAATAAAACGATTGCGAAAAACAACAAATATTGATCTAAGCGGAAATTTATTCAAACAATTTCTGTAAGTAAGGAAGCTCTTTCATTGGAAACGTAACTAAATTACTAATTACGTTTTATTCCCTAGCTAAAGGGAATAAAGATATAAGATCTGAACAACTCATTTCACAAACTCAGAACACTTCTGACTAACTAAACTGGCAAACAAGTTGTCTGATTGTTTCCTTTACTGCTTGCCTTACTTCTCTGATATTCAAACAGTAAAGAATTGGGTTTAATAAAGAGTTAAGAAACATTAAAGTGACCTTACAGACCTATGCGAGATACAAAGATAAGGACAATGTTTCACTTCGATTTTCTGTTACAGCTACCACAACCGCCACTGCAATATATGGCAAATAGGAAGCAGCTAATGCCAACTGCAGCCACCGTGTACTAAACACTGTCTTTCTGTATCGCGCTATGGTGATTGGAATTGTTTGGCTCGCTTGTGCGTCAACATTCTGCGGAATTTGAGTTTGATGCTGACGCTGTCTGAGAAAAATTCTTGTGTAACAGTAAATGGAAGTTACTAGACTCAAATTTGTAATGATAAAGGAATACAAATATGATATCCAGTTGCTCGAAAAGAATATTATGGCACCGACAACAGAGGCAAGCCACAGAGTAATCACGATTACATATGTTCGCTTCCAAGATACAACTTTGTCTGTATCTGAGTCCTAACAACAGGGTGAGAAGTCTGTACACACTTATGGCAGCCAATGTCCACAAGGACGCTCCATTTAGCGTTATAACTATCCCACCTTTCGTTCACCACAGACAACCAGTGCGCAGTTCTACAATGATACCAACGCAGAGATCAGTTATCGCCAGGCTACGAAGCAAGAGTTTGGACGGCGGATGAAGTGAAGACTCCTTGTGAGGGGCGACTAGAATCAGAGTATTCCTAAGAAATGCAGTGATGGAAAGAAAAAAGTTAATGACTGCAAGCAGGAGCCCATATTCATGGGCTCCTGCTGCAAGGCATACTAGCTGGTTGTGTATAACTGCTGTTAATTCTTATGAGCAATAACGTTCTTTGTATGATATCCATTTTTGACCTCTAGTAAAGTTTGCTGACGCCATTTTGCTGTAATGATGGTCAGTACATTTACGTTTTAGCGTTTTTATCACGTTTTTATAGGAACGAGTCAAAATATGCTGACATTCCTGTCATTTATGTCCGGCATCTAATTTGAAGCTGGACAAGTGAATGAAATTTCACCTGGATAGGCTTCACATTGGGTCTAAATGTAAATAATTGTCTGCATAATTATTGTTATCGGGGTTATGTTTCTTTAATTTTTTTTTTCGGTTTGTTTAATTTTTAGTTATGTGGATCAGACAGTGTCCTCATCCATGAAAAACGCAACGTTTTCCATTTGTGTTGATAATTTTCAATGGTGAGCGCAATGCTCTTTATCCTACTGATAACATATCAAAGTAGCAGGAGGTTCCAAGGGTTCTGTTCACATAGGGGGACCACCTCCCCGTGGTAAAAAAGGCTGGCCTTCACTTGCAACCCTGGGGCGCTGGGGTGAGGTTTAAAATGCTATCGCGTGGTCGCTAAGTACGTATATTAACAAAGCATTCAGAGACAATCGCCCGGATGAACCTTCCCCCACCCCACCTGCAGCATTCACATGAGAAAACTTACCCCAGCTAAGCGGGTTACCCACCCTGGCTGACCGGGTAACCCACCTCGGTGAGGTACTCCACTTCATATGTGAACGCTATCAAGAAATAAAGAGAGACTGGTAACCACACTGAGGTGGGGTACCTCACCTTCCCGGGGTCCCCCACCCCCATGTGAACAGGCCCTAAGTATCTAATGTTAATTATCTAAGGATCGCATGCGACACAACATCACGATATTTCCGCCTTAAAACTGAAGGAAGAGTTTCGCTTTGCAGCTAGACATGTCGATAACCTTTATTTTAAAGTCCAGAGGCGTGTGATTAAAGAAAGAATATTTGTCAAAAATTGTGGTTGCTGTTCAGTTGTACTTTGATGTATCAGACAAGCGGTTTGAGTTCTCAATATTTACAACAATGCTGGCCATCTGTGTAACAACACACGTTAGCATATATGTTCAGAAGGAAACGGCATATTAAACCGGCTTGATGAGCCATCCCGATCACAAGAGTTTCGTTTTGTATGATCTCACAATTAAAATGTCCTGGCAGCTTTTGTATGTTTTCTAAAGAAAATCCAAATAAATACCTCATTCATGTTGCAGGGGAAGAAGATAAAATTTTTTCTAAGTTATAAAAAGAGGTTCGAGCTAACAAAACTTCTAAGTATTTTATTTTAAGTGTTTCTAAGTATTCTAAGTAAATCCTTCGTTGTACATTACTTTCATTTTACCGTATTTTTGGACCGTAGGTCTTTACAGATCCGATATGCTGTGTATTTTTTAGCATGATTTTGTCCATGCATTTTAATGTGAAGATTGGTAGTGGCCAATCTGCATTTTTCTTTGCGAGAAGAAATCGTGACACTTGGACTACTTGGTATCCGGGCCATGTGGTGTGGCAAAGCGTGGATCGGATGGCAAGAAGTCCAAGGTACGGAACTTGATATCGTGAACGGGTTCATTGTGCAATTTATTGGCGCCCGCATTGAAGCTGGCGTCTTTTAAATCTGCTACACCATGCGGACGAGTCCCAATAAGGACGACACAGCTACCCATGGTTGCAGCCCTACTTTATCGAGTCTCGGTCATGTTGGTGTCTCGCAAAGTCAACGTTTTTCACGTAGTATCAGCCTTGCTTGTTACATGTATATTTCGTTATAATGCTCATACATTTGCTGTCTAAATGTTAATTATATTTTGTCGCCAGTATGACTGACAAAAATTGCTAAATATTATTTGTCCTTTATTATAACAAGTGCACAGTGGTGTCCTCGAAAGACGGTTAAAGAAGAGCGTTCGTTTAATTAGTCTGCTGTATTTCATTTGCCGTCTTGCGTAAAATGTTTATGGATTGTTTTCAAATCAGCAGGAATGTTATAACCTTAGTCTTAACAACATATTAATTATAAATGGACTCGTCGTGCCTATTAGGCGGTCTGTGGACAACTATCTTTTTACTAACGTTCATATTGTGATGCATACGACCAAAGAAGGTCATTTTTTAACTAATCTATAAACTTTAAAATCTAACAAAACAGCTGCTGTTGAATTGGCTCGCCTTCTGACGAAAATATTCTCATTTATGAAAACCAGGTCACGTTTAGAAAAGGAAGCTTTTCATCGATTGATTAACTCTCATAGTAAGTTTCTCCTTGACCAGCCTCTTCCTGTTACATGGGAAGAAAACATCTTTTCAATGAACTGAAGAGTCTCGTGTCCAATCAACCTCAATTTGAAAAAAGCAAAACCTTGGATGTTTCCGATCTGCGATATCCTTAAAACTCATTGTTATCGTTTGGATCCCTCGTGGTTTCACTTAAGAAGAGACGACGTGGCTTTGTTTTTAGTTTTTGCTTGTCATCTTTTATAAACGGCTTATTGTTTTTGCAGGGGTGACTAAAAGTTTAAAAAAAATTGTTTCCTTGTAACTTTCAAAACACGCAAAACATTTACGTTTCAATTCTTCTTAGGTATATTTTAACTCACAAATTTCTTGATAGTTTACACTGCCTATTACTGAGGACAGCAGCTGCTTATAAATTGGCAATCCCCAACTCTACAAGATGATCGTGATCTTCGCCTCTGCAGTCACAAATATCAAGAGAGAAATATATATTTTCTATTAAGGCGAGTAAAATTTCATTCAGCTTTGCGGGCGTAGAGGCGAAGTAACTAAAGTAAAATGATCTTTATTCTTAAAAGATCTAAAGCTAAATGACCGATATTTACTCAGTATTCATAGCGCACAAAGGCTAGTGCAGGGTGCGCGCAGCATGTTTGCAATTGTGAGGGAAATGTTTCAATTTAAGTCCTCTGAAATGGCTGGAAATGCATTTACAACTAATATGGTGTGGTAAAACTTGTATAATTTCAGCAACAAAAAAGGCGGTGTTATAAAACAAGAATAATTAGTTTTCAATAAAACGTTAAATAGAAAAGTAACTTCCATGTTTTTAGTATTATTTGCTTTTTACTGTTGAAAAGTCCTTCTCTGTTCGTTTTCTTCACATATTGTATTAGCTTTCTGACAAAAATTTACATCACTCAAATTTTTTCTTCAACTGTTTATAAATTTTATAGCGAAACAATGGATCCAAGTCTTCGTTTAATCATTTCTTGCGCTTTATTTTCATGTCAGCACCATAGTCTTTCGTTGACTGAAGAAGCCAAAGTTTTTTTGTGAATCTGAAATGAATTAAGCAACGAATACTGCTTCACTTCCTACAGCTGAGTCTTGAAAAGTTACTTCATTTCTTTATCACCCTGATCAGAATGCCTTCCTGTGTAATTTTTCCCCGTATTTATTAGCCGTTGGTTAATCTCACGTGTCGGTAAGGTTGACAATTGGTAGAGATTGCACTGTGTTTTCCTGTAGCCTTCCTTGAACTTCGATTCTTAAAGCTCTCGAAACAGAATGCCAAGCTAATAAATTTATTGTTTTCGATACCATATTAGGACATCCTTTTTCCGTTAACGTGCCAAAACTGAGGGTAGTTGAAATTTGTTCTTTTGTTACGGAGAGCTATTGTTAGAATTTTAGAATGTTTAAGACATTTACATTAACCCTGAGACAGTCCACCCTCTTGGCCCTAAGTTGTAAGCGAGATCTGATTGGTGGCTGTATGTCTCAATTGTCCAATGAAGGAAGTTTCTTATTTTCATGGCGTGAGTGGTAACGTTCTCTAATTTTCATTTCACTAGTTACCATGGCTCCCACAGCTGTGGATCGACGGCTTCTGGGACCATTTTCACATTGTATGTATCTATGTATTTTGCTTCGCCAGAGACCTGGCAGGGACACTACAACAGCTTGCGTCCATTAGTGTAGGCCCGTAACTGCAAATCCCTCCCCCACATTTGCCAGTCACCGTCTAGCTTTAGGTACTTGAATGTCCTTCTGGTGAGTCAGCGTCGTTACGCTAAAGAGCATTTCACCCGAAACTGGGCAGAAAGGGTGGAAGAAATCAGATCTCAATCAAACCATAAAGGTGTTGAGTTTCTGTACTTTCCACATGAAGTGATACTGATAAAGCAAGCATTTTATGACGACGAACAGATACCGCGGTTTGTTCCTTCCATAAGAGCCGACGGAAAACTAACCTACAAGTCACTTTGTGCTGAAGACAAATGTGCTCTCTTCACCACCACAATGACAGACCGAAAGGATGAGTCTTCAAAATCTGAGGTCCACCCTTTTCTTACAAACTGCCGAACAGCTGATAAGCAACCAGGAAGTTAATCCAGGTTCCTTTGATGAAAAACTTAAACTAAACTCTGATAAAATGCTCATCTTTCCTGCAGAACATGAAATCTGATACAAACGAAGCGGTTACTTGCGGACTCATCGAGACAAGACATGGGATCCAACTAACAAAACGTCACCAACTAAATGGGCTCCTTCGCTTTCATTGGGTACTACGGTACGCTTTACCTATCACCATCCGAACTACAGAGAAGGATATCACAGCACTGATGTCCTGCTGGACTCGGGAGATGTCCTTTTATTGAACGGAGCCTACCTATATCACGGTGTGCAGGTTCTGGAGTCTAGCGTTCCCGAATGGTGGGAGAAGGAACTTGGCAATTTGCATGGATGACTAAACCTTAAATAGTTCAGTTCAGTTCAGTTCAGTTCAATTCAGTTTATTTTTTGCCACTTATTGTTATTTTAAATTAACATTCACAACCACACAGTCATCAGAGAAACCGCAAAACACAAGTTCCAACCAAACAACAACATCAAACTTCAAAGAAGACAGCGAAGGTCGAAAAGCGAAGCAAGCCACCAAGGCTCTTTCCAGACAATCATTGGTTGATAAGAGTAGGAGACAAACCCAGTGTTAATGCTGAAACCTTCTGGCAAGTGGGAAGAGACAAAAAACTTTCTAATGCTGACAATCACTGGCTGATGAGAGAAATCAAATCCAGTATTAACGCTGACCATCGATAGCTGATGAGGGAAGACACACTGTTCGAAAAGCCAAATATTCGCGCCCGAATTCGCTCGAATACGGATGGGCGCACGCCGCGTATACCGCAATGTTCTGACGAATTCGATTACGGCTGACTTGAAATATACCTGGAATATTCTATTAGAATCCGGCCTGTTTTTCCGTATTCAAATTGAATACTTGTGAATGGCTCGAAGAGTTCGATAAATCATACGGACCACGTTTTGGTAGATTAATGTTACATTAGATGTTATTCGAAGATATAGTCATCATTTATCACTCGAACATTTTCGAATACTACCAGTTGTTCGAGAGTTTGCGACTTGAACACGAGATGCACGACGCCACTTCTGACGTGAACGTCTTCGAATACTAATGGCTACGTCAAGTATGCTCTACGTTTCGAGAATTGCACGCTATGAATACCGAAGTTATGCCACACGTTTTCACAGCCAAAGATGTCTTGTGTCATCAAGAAATGGGTTTTATACAGGTAATACACACTACGACGTACTGCGCTCAGACAACACGCTACGAATTCCGAAGCGTTCGACTGGAACACGAGACTCATTCGAAGTATGAAACGTGTTCCTGTCCGAATACTGTAGCATACGTGAGGTTTTAACACATCAAGAGTACTGTGGTGTTCGACTGGGACACGAGCCTCGTGCGAAGTATGAAACGTGTTCATGTTCCAATACTGACGCGTACGTGAGGTTTTAAGGTATTCGAAACGACACACATCAAGTGTTCTGTGGTGTTGCACTGGAACACGAGACTCATGTTAAGTATGAAACGTGTTCGTGATCGAATACTGACGCCTATGTGAAGTGCTGAGGACCCATACCAAAGCTTGTATATCCCAAAAACTTTGCTCAAACTGCCGAGGGGAACACACTTTTCAATTCCTTTATCGATTCCTTGGATTCCTAACAAAACCCACCCAAAAGAAAAAAAATTACCGGGACAATATGAATGTTACCCCAACAAAAAGTAATCAACTGCCACGACGACATCTTCATCTCATTTCAAAAACAATAAATAATCCTGACCATCGCTGGCTGATGAGACAAGAAAAACCCTTTCCCAATGCTGGCAATCGCTGGCTCACAGTAGTAATGTACGGGACTACGCGGCAGGTTGCAGCAACCTTCCGCATAGACCCGTACATTTCTACTCCCTTCATGAGGGTTATTTTTATTTCATATATTATGGAAATATGACAGAAATAAATTGAGGAAAACTATGTATTTTTATTCCAACGGCGGCATAAAGCGCCATCTCAACGGCGAGCATTAAACGGAAAACTATATGTTTTTCTTTCAACGGCGTTCTTAACGGTTTTCATAACTGATTAATAACCATAAGGTAAAGTATCAATACAATCATTATCAATAAATTTTACAAGTCTTTTGTCGTGGACTAATTTAAATACCTTTTCACTATATTCGTTGACTATTTCTTTATTTTTTCTTGTTATCTTATTTTAATTTACAATTTTGATGTCTCTTCTTTGTCTTTTTACGATTTTGGTTAAGGTTTTGTGATTTGAAATATTTTCATTCTCATGATTTAATGTAAATCCGTTAATAGCTGATTTTTGTTGAGTTTCACCATATATAAAACTAAATGATTTTTAGACGTCGTGGATACGAAAGATTTGATCTATTTTCCGGATAATTCATCTGTCAATTCACCCAACATGTCACCTGTTTCAACATTTTTCGTCCCATCATCGATGTAAATTATTGAATCAGTATCAAAGTATAATACTTTCTCTATAGCATTAATCTAGCGTGACTTGTTGCAAAGCACGCAATGTAAATGCTAGTGCTATTTGAATTTTCAATAGAATGATCTTTGAAATTGTATGTCATTTGAACCATGTCGTCCTTAATGAACTGAATATTCAAATTCGAAATACTGTCATCCAACAATATTTTGTAAAATTCGCTTGGCTCTGTGACGAATTTTGATTCGTTCAAATTTGATCTTTGACCAAATTTACCCCAAAGAATGTTTAAACAAAATTTTGAAATGCTTCGTAATCCTGGATTGTATTCGAATTTTTCAATACTTTTATAAACATTCTTTTTTATTTTATCTTTGAAACCGTTTTCTTCATCAACTGATTTGAAATCGTATTTGCTTGCTTCTAATTTAATTTTCATGAATCTTCTTATATAACCTTTGAACAGATCATCACTTGTTTTCTCAAAATGCCATACTTGATATGTTTTTAATATTTGATATCTTTTTTTTTTTTTATAGCTATGCTAACTTCATCTTTTGTCCAAGTTCCTGTAAAAGATTTTTTATTATCATCATGAGTGCATTTATTTTGGTTTCTTTTCTCAGCACATGTTTTACATAATGTGAAGATAAATTTTTCGTAATTATCGAATTTTATCCTTTGTGAAAAATAAAAGGGGTGAAATAATTTTTTAGGTGACAATACTTTACATTTAATTAAGCCATACCATGTTTTATCAAATGACTCAGGGTAAAATATTTTTGTCGGGTGACCTATTGGGTATTTGGATCATTATCAGCATCTGGGCTAAGTCCACTTTGAAGAAATACTAAAATAAAATAACCCAAAGTACCCTATGTAACTCAGGGTAAAGTAATTGGGAAATTTACGTAAAATAGTAATTAACGTAAATTTAATAAACTTTTAAGACTCCTTCTTTAAGAGTCCTTAAGTTAATTAAAATTGCCACTTTTAAGGCGCCTTAAAATCGCCACTTTTAAGACTCCTTACAATCGCCACTTTTAAGACTCCTTAAAGTTGCCACATTTAAGACTCCTTAAAGTTGCCACTTTTTAGACTCTTAAAATTGCCACTTTTAAGACTCCTTAAAATCGCCACTTATAAGACTCCGTAAAATCGCCACTTTTAAGACCCCTTAAAATTTTCACTTTTAAGACTCCTTAAAATCGCCACTTTTAAGACTCCTTAAAATCGCCACTTTTAAGACTCCTTAAAATCGCCACTTTTAAGACTCCTTAAAATCGCCACTTGTAAGATCCCTTAAAATCGCCACCAAGGTACTGTAAATTATCACTAGAAAAGAAAAAGTTAGTATCATCAGCAAAACTACGAACTGAAAGTTTATCAGTAATATATATATTTAGCCAAGCCTAAAAGCGGAGCTCCAAAAGCATTCTTTTTCTACTGGCATTTACATATAGTCTGCTTGTCATATCACCCATCTGACCTCACTCAAGCTACAGACCCAATGCTGTAGAAAATAGTATGGAAAGGTGATCTGAGCCAGTGGCACAGTGGATTTGGACCCCACGTGGATTTGCATCCTCCAGTCCAGATCTGCTTGTGGATCAGATTTGGACCCCCTAGTCCAGAACTGCTAGCAGATAGGAATCCCCTTTTACGAATTTGGACCCCCACCCCTCCTAAAAACAAGCGTTCTATTGAGTAAGGTAATAAAAATTCCTTTCCAAACTGAGTTTGGAGATGTTAAAAAAGCAAAATAAAAATATTGAGGTAGGTTTTTTTAAAAATAATCTTTAATACCTTGTGTAAAAAAGAACCTGCAAAGCTAGTTTTCATCTATAAATTTTTAAAACAAAACATTTCTTAACATCTTAGAGCAATACCTAAGGACAGGTCTGTTTCCCCGTTCAACTGTAGGCAACTTAGTTACATACTTAGCTACTTAGGTATGGTTTAGAGCCACTAGAAATTGGTGGAGAAGCCTAGTGATTGCTCCTTGGAATCAGTATCACATCAGATATATAGTGATTCAGATCATCACTTCATAATGAATGCAATTTCAATTATCCACAGCCTCCCATGAGACAGTCAGAAATCGGAAATTGTGTATCCTCTGGATATATGTATGCCTCACAAAAATTATGAAAGAAAGATACATGGAAATCAATAAAAATATTTAGATGCCATGAATTGAGACCAAGATATTTTATTTTGATCAATTACTTCTTGACCTTACTATCACAAAAAAAACCTGCTTGCTAACATTAAGCTCATCACTCAATGCACCTACAGTGTTTTCAAAAAGAAATCCAGCTGCTCTTCTGGCCAGTTAAGTGCAAGACCAACAACTTGATAACAATATATTGGGCATTTGGTTGATACCACTATCAAGGTGATTCATCAAAGCAAAAGTGCTGGAAATCCGTTAGCCATCTTAACTTGATCTTAACATACTTCATCAAACATCAGAGATTCCATTAAACATTAATGCCAAATGTCATCCAAACATTCCACAAGATTGGTGTGACCAGCTACTAATAAAATTAATTGAAAGACTGTATGCAGGAGGAGGAAGTCCAAAGGATGTGTACATTGATGAGAAAGAGCTTACTTTAAGTTTAATTTTAAGTTTTAAGTTTAATAATACTTTGTCATGTGAATACAACTAAGTTGATACAAAACAAAAAAGTGCATGACTGGAGAATAATTGGGAGAAACTAAATTCCCATACAAAGAATATTATCTAATATTACACATTCTAAAAACTAAGAGGTGAAATTTAAACGTGGCCCAAAGCTAACCTAATCAAATTAAATCAAATACTTGTCTCTTACAAGTCACCCCTGATTTGAGATTGAGACTAAAAATCATGAAGTAATCCAAAGCAAACCTAATTAAATTACATACTTGTCACTCACAAGCTACATCTGATTTAAAATTGACACTAATAATGTAATAGATAGGACTTAAAACTGCTTAAAGAAGGTGCATGCATGATGTTCGATGGAACACCATTCCAGTCTGTTATGTAGCGATTAAAAAAGAAAAGCTGAAGGCCCTATATATATTTAGCCATGCCAAGCCTAGAATCGGAGCTGCACACTCTCACCGAGCAACTTCGCAAGAGTTTATTTGGGCCAGTTTAATTTGTGTCCAAAACAATTGAGCAGCAGCAGGGAAAACGAAGAGTTTTCGATAGTAAACGTTTGCAAAAAGAAAAAAAAAAAGACGGACATTCTTGAGTCTAACTACTTTGATCTGAAAGCGTAAAGGGATTCAAAGCGGATAAAAAAAAAAAAACAACAAAACAAAACAAAAACACTGCAAGCGAACAAAGTACGATGCCGGCGAGTGTTTGCTCGAAGAAGGAGAAGGTGGAGAAATTAAACAAGACTAGCTAGTAATTAAAATAGCTTGTACTGATAAAGCTATAAAAATCGGTATTTATTTTGACATAAATGCCCCTAGAAAAAAAAATAAAGGGTACAAACTCTTCGTTTACAGCAGTCAACAGGAATTGACCGCGGTTCAGAAACAATATAACAACAAACATAAGACTTATTACAAGAAAACAAAGCACAATATGAATAATATTTCTTCGAAGATTCTTGGAGAAGGTGCAGAAATTGGACAGGTAACAAAACTATCTTGTATTAAGCTACAAAATTTCCTTAGCAGATTTGACATAAATGTCCGTAGAAAAGACAAAAAGAGGTCCGTACCTGATCGTTTAGAGCAGTCAACAGGAATCACTGAGACAGCAATCACTCGGAATGCGACAGAGCTGAATAATAGAGCCATTTCCCACAAAATCTTTCCTTGGCTTACACAAAACACTTAAGTGCTTTGATGGTTTTACTGTTACTTCCCATGTCTTCCGAAGAACCTTCTTCAATTAATGATTCTCAGTGGCAAAACATCATCCAGATAATGAAGAAAGCGCTTGCCAAACCAAACGAGCATTTCTCTCGCAGACCCGTCCACTTTAAAATTTATCAAAACCAGCCAGCCAGTCAACCCATTTCGCTGTTTTTAACATCCAAACGCTGATTCTTACCGGTTCAAACAAACGACATGTTTAAAGACGGCGAAACTTAATTGTTGTTTACAGGCTGCTTTCGACGAAGATCTCTTAAAGACTTGACGAAGTGAAGCGCGCTGGGTTTTGACTGTTTTGGCAGCATTTTGACAACTTAATGTCAGATTTTGAGAAGTGCACATGCACATGCATTTGATCTGATTTTTTATTTTTACTCGAGCTCGAGTCTCCCCCTTTAATGCTTAATTTTACGAGGACTCATTGCGATTACGTGTTGATAAGATAAGGGCAAAAGTTTCTTAACGCTACTGTGAGGAACCAAGGTCGAAAAACAGTCAGCCAAGCCGAGTAAAAACACTCGTTCGCTTGCAAAAGAAAACAACGTAACAAAACAAACAACAATTCAACTACTTCTTTGCGTCCATAACGAGTACAGATGATTGTTATTTATATCCATTCGAGAGAAAAATACAAGTTTCATTCCTGAACAAAAGTAACAAGGATTAAACCAAATGTTAAGCTTCTATTTATTTAATTTACCTCACTGTCCTGTGTTGTAGGGCAGGGCGGAAAAACCGCTCATTGGTTGTCGTTTTCGCGGGTTTTAGTGTTAACCGCTGACTCGTTTACGACGGCTCGCATAAGCAACAAAAATAACAAAGTTTGACCTCTTAAAAATCCGTTTTTATTACGAGTTTGACGAAAAATTCCCTTGTTCTCCAAAACAAAACTCCTGTAGAATCAGTCTGCAAAAGTTATAGTTGCCTAAGGTTATGAATGACGCTCCGATTTCTGCATCAAAGTCTGGGAGATTTTCGAGGTCGCAGTACACATCGACTGTTCACCACCACTCACAAAATTAAAAAAAATAAGAAACTCTTGTACTATTTAAGGTCAAAAAGCGCCTAAATCAAGTACTCAATAGTATAAAAAACAAAATGTCAAATATGTAAAAAAATCGAAGGATACGTACATAAAAATATTTCGGCTTTCAGATGTCACGCTCGCAATCATCATGCTAAAGGACATTATTACGAAGGACGCCTCTTCGATGTCAGACAAATTAATCAAATGCAGCCATGAAGACGACCAAACACCACTCACCATTAGGCAAATACGACTTATAAAGGGCAATAGACTCCCTTCATCCTTCAAACTATCAATTGTTTCGTTTGCATTAAGCGCTAAGTGTACGTTGTGACATTGCTCGTCATACACCAACTTGTTGGGGCAACTACGCGCGGGAAGTGGTGCTGCTGCTCATTTTTCCCGCCTCAATTTGACAGCCGTCCTGGCGCCAAAAGCTGGCTTTGCAAACAGCTGTGGAACTAAAATTTCCGGCCCTTTCTGTCTTACGTTTCCGGTTAAGACAGCCCCAAAGTTAATATGGAAAATGTGTGCGAATACAGCCCTCGCCTACGAAGCGGTTTCAGAGGCATGTTGGGGTGCAACCAACTACTACTCTGGAAGGGAAGCTATTTTCTGTGGTTACCCGGGACCTGTTTGGCTTTGTTTAAACACGCGAGAAGAAAAAAAAAATGGAAACCCAGAAAACCTGCTGCTTTCCAGCTGAAAGAAAATGTAAGGAGGGGAAAAACCTAGTCCCTTGTCCAGAAAGAATCCTTAGTGTGGCCACCAGCTAGACAACTACAAGGGTGGCACTTTCCTGTGCCAAAAACATCTCCGTCTGGTGGATTTGGATCCCAGGTTTACGAGCCACAAACTCTATGCACCCCCTGGTACAAGGAAGGTAAGTGTTTTTTTTACAAATGAAATTCTAACAAATCTGTAATTACAAAAAGCAAGCAATAGACAGACTTTTTTATTTGTAGAGAAAATGCACCACCCCCATGAAGGAAAACACCAGTCAGGGTGTGGCCTCCCAGACGGAGTATGAAGCAACTTGCCATGAGTTAGCCAAGGCAAAAGTCACTATTGCTGAACTACAACTTGAAAATGCTGCACTGAAAGAAAAATGCACTAAGATTCAAGGTACCTGCAAACATCATACAAATCAATGGAGAATGTCATATCACACTGCCATTATTCATTTTTCCTTGTTTGGTTCTCAGAAACATCCTTCCTTGAAAGGTTAAAAACATTTTCACCAGCTGTCATACTTCAGCTGCATACTTCAGAAATCAAGTGGGTATTTGTAATAAAATGAAATGATCTATTCCTCTATTTAGTATTTTTCATACAACAAATTGACATAAACCAATTGAAATAATTCTTGATTTTCTTGTCATTTACTCCTAACAGAAAAATAATGCTTTACAACAAGACTGTGGGGTGCATCTCTCCTTCCATGGTGCCAGTGATGACGCCCTTACTGCTGGATCACTTTTGGGATTCAGCACTCACCCCAGAAGTGTGTTGAATCATAAAAAAGGGCAATCGGCCACCAGTATTCATAAAACCCAAGCAATCATTGAGAGTGCGATCAAGGTAGAAACCAATCATTGAATCCAAGGATTAAAATACAAAATAATTGGTTAATGTGGTCAGCACTGTCTATTCTTGGAGGAACAACCTTCAAACTGACAAAACTGTGTAAGATAAGATAAGAAAAGATAACTACTTTATTTTAACACGGTAAAAATCATCAGTAAAAAATTACAAAATCCTATGTCTAATTACAGTGAATGTTTAAGACCACTGCATACTTCCTTAAGGGTAATGTCCAAGATGTACCTTAATCGAAAAAAAAAAAGTTTGCCATGGCTTCCACTGGTTTATTGTCAACCATATTCTGATGTGAAAAAATTATTGGCACAATACAGTGACCAAAGAGTAATTGGTTCTGTTACAATAGAAATGATTCTTTTGAAAACAATAGCATCCAACCAACAGACATGGTGTTTTGAACAGCCAACGATGAACTTGTTTTAAAACACCTCAGTATTACTATGCTTTGTTAAAATAAGCTAGTATTACATATCTTCCTCAACAGAACAACAACTTTCTTCCTTCTCATCATTGATGACTTCCACTGTGTGCACACTATTAAAGACCCCAAACAGAGCAAACCCATGTGACAATGAATAAAAGATGTATACAATTATAATTTTTTCCCACAGTGGAAACACAATGTTGATCCAGTTTACATGTTGTCCCTGGTGCCATGGCAGGGCCCATTCCACATATGCTTGAATTCACAAGAAAATATTGTTGTCAACTACCACTGCTTTTTTGACAAGCTTTACAAATACCTTTTTGGCCAGAAAAAGGTACTACCACGACCCAACCACACAGAATTTCCATGCTCATAACAGTAGTATTAGGAGGATGACTATCTGTGAGAAACTGCCGTGTGTTCTGCCTTTGGGCAGTGCAAAGATCCTGAATATGTGTTGCTGGTGTTACTCCTGGATGAGTTGGTCCCATTAGTCTTCTACTTCTGCTCAATTATCTTTAGAGGGGGGAAATTATCAGATGTGGTTAGAGCCATGGTACGTCTGGCCCTGATGTTCGTAATACAACGACGACAACACTACGACAAGGCTACCCTGTGCCAGATGAGCGACCATATTCACCAAATGAGCTTGGGCATTCCAGATCTTCAAAATCTCTTGGAAAAATTGGCTAAACGAATTAACAGAGAAAAAAGTTGAAGTTTTCCATTCACTACTTCGAAGGTAAGAGATTACAAAACTAAAATTTGACCCAAGCAATGCTAAGAACTAAAAATAGTTTATGACTGTTGCTGTGATTGTTTTTTGTGTGTGTTGTATCAAAGAAACCCAGGGGTTGATGTGTGATAGGCAGAAAAATCGCTAAATGTGGGCTGTCCATTGACAGCAACATATTAATTAATAATAATCTTTATTGAGGATATCAATTTCACTGATAGGTGATTTACAAAAGAGTACTCAAAAGATAAAAAAAAAGAACGAAAAGGAAAAAAAATGACTAATATATGAATATATAAAAATTAAAAACTAAAACATTTTTACATTTCTTAACACTCTTTTAAAGCTGGCTAATGATGGCTTTGTCTGATGAAGGGTTCTAATTTATTTCCAATCGTTAGAGGCAAAGTTTGTCGAGGTCCAATGGCCCCAGTTACTATTAGATACACTCTGACAGATATTGTTTTTAACATAGATGGCTGATTATTAAAAATAAAGCAGTGCGTCACTTTATAATTATTAGGTAAGACTGAAAAACAGAATATTGGCAAATTCTCAGTTTAAGCCTTACAATTTCTTCAACCTTTCAGATCTCTACCACACCTGATGTGACACCTGCACAGATACAAGATGCTGCAAAGGCTCTCAATATAGCAGCAGGTTTGCTGAAGACTTCTGCACCTGGTTTCTGCCAGCAAACCGAAGGGGAAAAGGTACAAGAAACCTGCAACAACTTTCAGACAAAGCTGCAGAATTCCTAATTGACTTGTTCATCTCAGTGCAACAAAAACTAGGACGTTCTTCTAAAATACCAAAAGGTCATCACAAGTATCAGGTACAAACAGAAAAACTCAACTTTGATGTTACTCTACAATAAGGCATAATTCACAGAAGCAGTGTTTAATATTGTTTGGTATTTTAAAAAGTCAATAAATTTATTCAAAAACAGAATGATGATGGCTGATTGTAAATCTCATCCCTTAACAACTGTTGTTAACTGTTATAATATTATAGAACAAACCCCAGACTTTGAATTTAAGAGATTTTTCATTAGTGTTCACCAGTACACTTGGTTCACCGGTTTGTTTTGTTTTTCCATTTATTTTGCTGTATATCAGCACAAAAATAAATTATTGCCTCTCATACAAACTCTAATAAGATAAAAATATTCTATAGACTAAAACGTTGCCTTTTTTTACTTATAGCCATATTACCTTCCCTCTCTTGATGCAACAGTTGATCAAAGGAGCCTTCCTTTAGGTTATGCCTGGAGTGGGCAGGAGCCAGATCCTTTGTTGGCCTGTGATTCACCAGCCTGTAATGCAGGGCATGATGAATTCAATCTGCCAGTTCTCCGTTTAAACTGTGGCCACAGTTACCATAAAATGTGCCTAACTGAATCAGCTCAACCTGGTGACCACAGGTACTCCTTGGCAGGTCGCATCAAGTGCTTTATTTGCTCAGAGCAACTGCCCCTCAGAATAGAAGAGCTTGCAAAAAGCTTCAACCAGGGTTTGTTAGCTGGGGTGGATGATGATAGGGCCAACACTCCTGATGCAGATGATGGCGATGGTCCTGACAGTGATGATGACGATGACCCTGACAACAATGATGACAATGAGAATGATTCTGATGATAAAGATGTTGCTGGTGACCAAAACTGTGAGACTGCTAAAAGCAAGCTACTCCTTAAAGCTCAAGAACGTTTCCAAAAACTCTCCTGGTCACCACTTTTCAAATACACTAATACAAAATCTAGGCCAGCAATTATCAACAGTGCAGCTACCACAGTAGAAACAGGGACTCAATAACATTGTGCTTCTTGCAAAAAGGTTTACAAGACCAAGAGGGGCTGGACCCTTCACCAGGCTTCACACAAACAGTAAACTTAGAAGAATAAACCTCCACAGAGAACTATTCGTTAATTCTAAATGGGTTTCTTTCATACTATTCCTCACAATCAAATGTGGGCATGAATAGAGTTTGAGACCAAAAATGCATGGATAACTAAAATATAAATGCTTGAAATGTTTGTAAATGTTATGCAATTAGTCACACCTTAGCTCTTAATTTCTGTTTTAAGGCACGGTAATACGGGCAACAAATTCGTGCAACTTTCCACGCAACATTGTTGCGGTACGAGTTGAAGAGCGATGTTGCCTGTTTTACCACCCGCACGAGCAACTTGTTGGGCAACAATTTTCGTTGTTTCATGTTGCAGCAACATGTTGCAGAAAGTAGAACCGCCTTCTACTTTGCGCAACAAGATCGGGAAGTGTTGCGCGGGTGGTAAAACGGGCAACATCGCTCTAATTCGCATCGCAACAATGTTGCGTGGAAAGTTGCACGAATTTTTTTCCCGTATTACCGCGCCTTTAGTCTCATAAAAGTAAAATAATGAGGATTTTGAAATTCTGTAGAGACCAGTAACTGGACATAAAATTGTCGCAGGATAGGGCAAATCACAACACCAACACCAGAAAAGAAAAAGAAAACATTAAACTCTGAGGCAACGATCTTTCTGTAAGTAGCATCTACTCTTAAAGCGATTATGCTTTAAGTCACAAGAGTAATACAGTTTATTATGTTTTCTCGGTAACGTAACAACAAGGCGCATACGTCCCTCATCCAGTCATAAAATTATTCGTCAAAAAAGCTAATTAACTTAGGTTTCGCTTGGCTTCAAGAAAACTTTTGTTCATTAATTACATCATGGATGAACTATAACTTCTTAACTAAAATCATAATATATTATAATTGAAGGCTCAGCGTTTTACTGTAATTTTTAAGACGATCTTAGAGGAGTTCGCAGTGGCGGGAACAAAGCTTTTTCAAATCGAAATCAACAAGGTTTGCCTTCTACCAGGTAAGGAAACACGTAATAAAACACAACTTAAAGACAGACATCGAATTTTCCAAAAAAAAAAAAACGGAACCAATGCTTATGCCACTTTTGACTGACGATTGAGAAAACATGCGTGGCCCAACGGCCGATGGCGCCACAAAATGCCTGCCACTCTCTGAGCAGCTTACGTCAACACCGTGGAGAAAATTCTACATTTGTGTAAAGAAAACTTTGTTTCAACTTACCATTAACCTTTTCCCAGTGCTTTTACACCAGAATATTAAGCCATCTATGAGATAAAGAAACTGTAGATCAGTTAACAAAATCGTAAGCTCACGGACTGCAAATGAAATTGACAAGCAAGTGATTTAAAACCTTTTCAGAAAAAGCGACGGTGAATTAAGAATTGCGATATTATTACTCACCGTAGCTTCTCTTCTTCTTGTTCCGTGACTAACAGTTCGAAATGGATCAACCTGAACTTTCACAAACAGTAAGAAAGCAGAACAAAAACAACTTGGACGCATAAAACAACGTGAATTCGAACCATGTGCCTTCGCAAATAGCCTGCAGGCCGTCAGCGGATATCGCATCGAGCATGCTCTCTGACGATGGACTTCAGCCAATGAGCGGTTTTTCCGCCCTGCCGTGTTGTAGAGGTTTCTACCACTTGAAAATGCGTAAGCTTCAGTAAAGTAAAAACAAGCATCCGCAAAAATAGCAAACGGTTTGTCCAAAGAAAGAGCTTCTTCCACAGAGTTTGAGCTACTCATTCCTCCCATTAATACCGGTGAACTGTTAAGTGACTTTTCTTGGTGAGATGGAAGATGCCGCGGTGAAGTGAAAGCCCTTGAAGCGTTGAATTATACTGTTTTCAACCGCACAATCTTTGAAGCTTTTCCTGAGAAAAATCTTCCGTCCTTCCTTTCATCACTTGAAAATTCACCTTCCGGAGTATCTTTTGACAAGTTCTTGATCTTTATGCTTTTTACGCGAAAAACAAACTTCGATCGAAGAAGATGAAGTTGTTTTGCTCAAAATAAAGAAACCAACTGAATGTGAAATTACCAGCCGCAGAAAGCGCGCGAAAAATTTTAACGGCCTCGATTTGGTTTGGGTGTCCCACACTTGGCTTGAGCCTGCGATCCAATCGAAAGCAAGTACCTGGTCAGCGGTCAACTTCAAAAAAACAGCTGACCTCGATGAGGTCTTAACTTGAGCCCGCGATATGGTCACGTTACACTGGTCAGCAGATACCTTCTTTTGACAGGTGTCAATTGGCTATAAGATGGATGTCCAGTATCAAAGATGTACGCTGTAAAGTAGCTGGTCAGCTGGGCCAGGTGGAGTATGGCCGCCATGTTGGATTATTATGATTATTATTAGGATATTATTAATTATTGGGCGACTCCGTCGTCGTCGTCGTCGTCGTCGTCGTGCGTACGCGCCCACGAGCAATACCGCTAGCCATTTTTACCATGAGAAAAGTAGTTGACGGGTTTCTATAGGTATTGTGCTCCGCTTGACGGCCCCTCGGGCCGTCGGAGCTCCGCTACAATTTGGTATACTAAGTCATTTACATACAGCAAAAAAAGGAGTGGTCCTAAAGTTGAGCCTTGTGGTATTCCACATGTGATATTTTCATTGTCAGATTTAGTAGATTCAATCTTCACATACTGCTTGCAATTATGAAGATAGCTTTCAAACCATCTATGTGGGACTCCACGGATACCATATAAATAGAGTAACAACTGGTGCAGACAGTTTTAAGGAGTTGTTACATGCATGAATTTTATTGAGACCAGATTTACTACATTAATTGTACCTTAACAGCAAATTTTTGGTTAAAAGGTGACTGCATAGTAACTCGCCAGTGTTCGTCATTCTTTTCAATATTTTTCCTTTCAGTGGGGACAGTAGAAGAAGTGCATGACCATCTTCTAGCAGCAGAGACAGGTAGATGTATATGCATGTATTGTCGACCACGCAATTGAAGTCTTGGCATTATTTTCTGAAAGCTAGGTCCCGGCGGGGTCGCCAAATGTTTCGCAGAACATGTTAATTTACTTTTTATTTCTCTGTAGAGTAATCTTTGTAATCTATTGGAATAACAACTGAACTGTCGAAAATATGCAAACTCTTATAATTTATAAGTCAAACTGTCACACCTTGCGAAAGAATAAATTGTATGTGCCCCCAGAATTCTGCTAATTAGTTTCCTACTGTCTTAACACATAATACCATCACATGGCATTTTCATCCGAACCATAATATTGTCAATTTTTTGTAATAGTTAGTATATATTGTGCAACACTAATTAAATAATAGTGCTCAGTGTGATGTGGATTTGCATTTCTTCCAGATCGTGAAAGTGGTCCAGCTCATGACATAAGGGTGTTACAGCGCCTGTTGTCATGCAATAATGTCCCTCAGCGACTACCATTCCTTTGTTTAGGTGCACCTGAAGTAAGTGTTTGCTGTACAATGCCATGTTCATACAGTGATACATTTAAAATAAAATTAATTGAAATCTTCAGGATCTTTCAATACAGTGTACAGTAATGCATTATTATTCACCTGTGCATTGAAAGAATGTCTATCAAGTAATGTTCTTCAAAGCATTCGGTGGTTAAGTCAGGTAGCCAAGAATGCAGACTTGCAAATTTTAGTGAGTAGGTTTCATGCACAGTCACAAATGTTGCTGTAGTTGCAAGAGCTGCAGTAATTATTGAAAAGGAGTCTAAGTGGTGTCATTATCATGCACATACTATATACTGTGGCGTACACCAATTAGGTGGCATACAAGCACTAAGCTACCTGTACAAGTCGTTCAGGTGCATACATGGCAGTTGACATGGCCTCTTTGAGTAGGGACCCATATACATAAGTATAATCTGCACAATGTCTAGCCCAACGACTGACTGGCAGTGAGACTTATTGTTTCTTCTGGAGTTTGACATAACTTAAAACAATACAGTCTGATAAAATTGTGTAATTCAATTTCAAGATGAGGTTGCAGAGTCATGAAGACTTCAGGCCTGTACTTATAATTCATTATCAGCCTACAGATAAAACAGTTGCCGTGTTGAGGTTAGTGGAAAACTGGTGACAGTGTCTTAACTTAATGCTAACAATATATTTACCTCATAAGAATTGCAAAGAAAAAGTCAGTTGGTCAAAAAATTCTCAATCAAGACATACAGTAAGGGCTTTTTGCTGTGGATTGACTTTTAAGCTTTTAGACATCTGCAATCCAGCTCAGCAGTCCCCAAAACCGATCATTTTGTTAAAAGTGAATTGCAAATCAGCCTTATAATTTTTACAGTGTATATTACATAAAATTAATACTGTGTTATAATTATATATTATTACCCATGTTTAAAAACCATACTCAACAGTTTGATTTTTCTGTGTAATCAATTCTGATCCTGTCTCAGTCACTTTTTTTGAACAAATGTGACTGAAAATGAGATGACTAAATATATATTATTTTATATCTTCATCTTATTTAAAATCAACTATAGGTCCATCATGCAGTCTGCTGAATGCCTGAAGGCATTGGGTGATCTTAATATTCATGCGGCTTTAGTAGGCAGCTCATTTGAAGACAAGGGTACGTTCACTGTATATTAATTAATCACAGGCAGTCTTTTTGGTAGGAAAATTATGGTGTACACTGTACAAGTAAGTAATCAACATTTGGATATAAAAAATAAATATTTATTTAATTTATAAACGGTTGAAGTACTAAAATAATGAAATACCATTGAAACAAAATACTGTCTATCAATAAGGTTAAATATTGCATCTTTACTTAGTCATTCCAAACTTCTCTCTGATTTAATAACTACTTATTATTGAACAGTGAGGTCTTTTCGGGAAAAACTCAAACTGAGGCCTTGTCATATTGGCCGGACGATAGCAAGGTCAATACAGCAAAGTATACACAAATGCAGTCGATACAGTACAGTCAATACTTAATCCTTCCAGTCTTCCCTCTGAATTTCTTCCTTTGTTCTTTGTTCACATTAAAAAGTCTTTTCTTTAACAGATGTGAAGAATTTTTTGTTTCATATACTTGCAGCTCTTTAAAGAGACAGTATAAGTTACATGTACTCTTTAAATGGAGAAATTCCTCTCTTTTTTAGCTTTAGGAAAACAAGGTAAAAGGAATGGAGAGGCATATGATGTGGAACTCCGCATCATGCATCCTACCATGACCTCCAGCAGGATGGTCGTAGGCAACATTGTTTCAGGTGTGTTCATTAAGCTTTCCAAATACTTGTGATTTAAACTAACCAGGAAAGATGTTAATGCTATTACAGTAAAGGTGATTTGACCATCAACATGGACATTCCTTGTCACTGTTGATCCACTTACATGCTTTCAAAATAAAATATTGGTACAAGTTCACAGTCAAGTACCATAAGATTAATATTGATGGGGTGGCATGACAAATGGCAAAAACCTTTAACGTTTCAAGGTTGACTAATCCATTTACATGTACAGCACATGAATTCATTGGGTGCCTGGCAATATGATTATCATAAGCATTTCTTATTGAATTATAATACTTTCATCTGATAGGTCAAGAAAGGAACTTCCTAGAGAAGCTGTTAAAAGCAGTGGAAGAAGCCTGCCAAGCAGCTGCAGCTTTGACAGCTCACAGGTATGAATGATTACAATTTCAATTAATCAAAATTAAAACAGACCAGTAAATGTTCTGATTAGCATCTCACAGCATGCATGTTGTCTGGCAAATTTATTTATTTCAAGGGACATGTACATGTAACTTTTACCAGGGCACTCATACAAGAGGACCGTGTTTTGAAAAGGAAGCAAGAAGAGGCTTTGCGTCTGTCTGTAAGTTTATTGAAGTGTTTCTTTTTATAGGGAAGAATAATAGTTACACCAAATGAATGCAGGACAACTATTGCATTAGCAACAGGATTAGCTTTATCAACTACATCTTTTTAATAGCTTATAAGCAATTCAATGGTTCAAGAGTTTTCAGATGCACTGTAGTATAAAGGAATTTCTAATCCCTCCCCTCTCGCCACCCCATGATGAGGATGAGGTGTTTTTCGCAATCATTAAGTAACATGTCTCTTTTTTAGTGAAGGAAGGCAATATTGTGGTGTTTGGTCCATTATGAAACCAGATGTTTGAAGCATCCTTTGCACTAATGTTATCAGAAATTAAAACAAATAGCAAATTTGTCCTTATTGCCAACCTTGCTTTTAATGTGACTTTTAGGAGCTAAATGACAGACGAAAAGCTCAACGGGTTTGTGAGACAAATTCCCAGGTGAGTGCTAGCCTTGGTTCTTGCAATCCGTTAGTGCATCATTGTCATAGCCGAACTACATGTACACGTACAATCGAACCTCCACTAACGGACACTTCCCGTAAGAGGACATCAAATCACGGTCCCAGCTATTTCTCCTCTTCAACACTACATTCTTAGCCTCCCGTAAGCGGACACCTCTAATAAGCGGACGCGGATACCTATTCGGGGTCCACAGAGTGTAAAATAACCCCCCGTAAGCGGACAGTAAACAACATCAAGAAAATTGCTAACGAAATAAGTTTGGTTGTAGTGGTTAAATAACGCACTGGTCTAGACAAAAGGACAGACGTACATTGTATATGAAGGTAACGTAGTCATTTCTATTCCGGATCCGATATATATTTTTTTGTTCATTAAAGTATTTCAAAGTTTTCCTTTTATAACTTTTCTTCGAAGAGTCGCACAAAAATTTGTCTCCTTGAAATTTAAACTTGCAAGAGCAATTCCAAACTATATCCTTCTCCTCCATTTATCCGCTTTCCGCATTTATCTGCCATATATTTCATTCACATGTACTTCATCTGTTCAATTCTGTTCACCTCCAAAACATGGAGGATCGAGTATGTTACTGCTTATATTGACATACACTGTATTTTAGAGGGAAATCTTTTAATACTGAACCGTAGTATTTAATCCGGTGTTAAATTTGTATGTGTAATAAAAAAAGCCACACTCTACCGCTCTGTGATGGATAATACAATTCCAAGTGATCATGAAAACTTAAAAAGACTTGTTCTGGTGTTTTAAACTCCCGTAGGCGGACACCTCCGGTAAGCGGACAATCACCCTTGGTCCCGAGGGTGTCCCCTTACGGGAGGTTCGACTGTAATTAACGATCATGCTGTTGAAATGGCAAGTCTTTGATGAAAACTTAAATTTGTTTGTTTTGAAGTGCACGATAAGATGTGTTTTACTGACAATCTCTGAGACACCATTGTTTCGTAAAACAGGAGAACCCAAGAGGAAAATCAGTTAGCCCATCTAAGTTACATACACTGTAATAAACATTATTTTGTTTTAATCGCATTCAATGCTGTAGTTTTCTTAAAACCAAATGATGTCCATTATTGCAATTATTGTCAGAGATATGATTATGAATAAAATTTCTCTTGTAGACTGAGGATGAAACCGAGTGTGATGACACTATTGTGGACACCGATGAGGTACTAAGAATTAGAATTAACGCAGCCCAAGTGTTATCGTCTAGTAATAGAGAGCTTAAGCACCGACGACGGCAACGGCAACGAAATAAAAAAAAAAAAACGTCTTTTCAAAATGTAACTTCTCGTTATTGTAACCCTTTAGCGATTTTTCCAACTTGTTTAACTTGTAATATGCTGGCGACCTACCCTGGAGCTACAGGTAAATTAGTAAAAACGGCATTGACGTTGGGAGAAAGAAAGAAGAGTTCACCGTCATACGCTCACGTTCTCCACAGAACCTAGAATCTGGTCATTTCACGCTGCTGTTTTGTTGAGGACGGCAAAGAAATGTACCAAAATGTAAAACGCACGTGCAGTGCGATTGGTTTTGCTCATTAAACCTATTGTTTTGTGGCGTTCTCGTTGCCGTTGCCGTCGTCTTTGCTTAAGCTCTTTAATATCTCTCCACACAAAAAGCATAGATGTTTTGCTTTACATTATTTTCGTTTTATCCCACTATACAATCATTGTGTGCTTCAGCTGGCAAGTAACATTTCACAATTAACATTATCTTCAGGTTCGACAAAAGAGGATTCTGGCTTTGAGTGAACAGGTAGAAATATTACTGAAGTATTGCCCATTATTGAACCAAATCAGACTCCTGCTATGTGGTCTCCAAATTTGGTTTATCACTCGTATGATTGCAGACCGAACTGGACTCCATTCAGTCGTATTACCATTAATATTTATTTATAATTTCACATGCAAAATTAAAAAGATCTTTGTACACCAAGCTATGACATTGGCCTCAAACGTGTGTCTGCCACCTCTTAAAGTGTTAACTTTGTACATTTTGGCTTGGACTTCTTTGGGCCTATGTGGGAGATTAAACTTCGAAACTTGTGACAAATTACGTTTGGAGTAATTTAAGGCCCATGCTATTAAAAATTATAAATAAAATATTAAAAGTAAAATCAGAAATAAATTTCACTGGCATTAATTTTGTCAAAATTTTAGTATTTTCTTGTCTTCCCTTAGTCGATCAGTTTGTGAGAAAAAATTGATGATATCGTGATTTACTATTTAAGACTGAGTCCTCTAAATGCCAACGGAGAGAACCAGATGAAGGCAACGATGGTGATAATAGTGGAACAGTAAGTAATTTTTATTTAGTCTTTTATTTTGAAAAACAGACAGCTTAAACAAGTTACAATAGTGCAAAATAATAATCTTGAATTCTTTAAGAAGATCCTGTTCTTGTAACAATCTTCCCTTTAATACAGTGGAACCCCGTTAATACTGACACCAACGGGACCTGCCCAAGTGTCCGTATTAACGGGGTGTCCGTATTAACGGGGTGTCCGTAGAGCGGGGTTCCACTGTAACAATAAATAATAATAATAAAATTTATATAGAGCTTTATACAAAAGTTCTAAAGCACTTCACAATAAAAGATAAGTGCCTGTAACAGCACTGTTGTATTTTTCTACTGCAAGAACCTGTCAATATCACTTCCGTGATAACATGGATAACACCCAGTGTGCTTGACAGCCTTAAGAAAGATTTGTTTTCTGCAGCATTCTCATGAACAAGGCTCAAAAAGTGAGAAAGCCTGTAGCTCTCCAGACGCGGCCTGTTATTGCAGAACGAAACAAAAGATGATACAACACAAAAAAATGCCGCTACCTCTGGTAGCAAAAGAAGCTACAAGTCATAGGGACCAATGAAAATAGAGGTCTGGCATATTTACAGGATTACGTTAATTTGGCACTCTCACCAATTTCAGATTTTATAACTATACCTGTAGACATTTAAGTATGAATTGCACTTGTGCAAGCATCTCCTAATTTCTCTGTGACTCTTTCTATTGATTGTTTGCAGGTGACCGTCAAGACATCCTAAGAAGCACATGTACACCACACTAAGAAGGGTGTGGGGAGGGATCTTTGCATATGATACATGTAAATGATCATTCCGAATTAAACTGTTGATATTTGTACTACCTTCTCCATCAATTCTCTTGTCCCTTCTCCCATATTCAAGACGCGTGATTCATGATTGCTTTTTGTTGGAATGAAACTGTTGATATTTACACTGTGTTGTCCGTCAATTTTCTATTCCAATCCCCCCTATTCAAGTTGTGTTATGATCGCATGCTGTCTGTTCCAATGTTTTCGACGTCCTTCAATGTTACGTGGTAACAAAAATAAAAGAAACGAATGTCGATTAATTGTTAAAAGTGGAAATTTAAAGTCTTCATTTTAAAGTCTTTTTATAGTCTTAGAAGTGTTGACTTACGGAACTTAAAAAGGAGCAGTTTAAAGAGGCAATTATTCAGGGGTCTTAAAAGTGGCGATGTTAATATGGCTTAAAACTGTCAATTTAATAAGTCTTGAAGGGGCGATTTTAAAGAGTCTTAAAAGTGGCGATTTCAGGGTCTTAAAACTGGCAATTTTAAGGGATCCTAAAAGTGGTGGTTTTAAAGTGACGATTTTAAGAGGTCTTAGAATTGGCGATTTTAAGGGGTCTAAAAAGTGGCGAATTTAAGACTCTAAAAAGTTGCGATTTCAAGGAGTCTTGAAAGTGGCGATTTTAAGGAGTCTTAAAAGTGGCGATTGTAAGGAATCTTAAAAGTGGCGATTTTAAGGTGTCTTAAAATTGGCACCTTTAAGGAGTCTTAAAAGTGGCATTTTTAAGGAGTCTTAGAGTGGCGATTTTAAAGAGTCTTAAAAGTGGCGATTTTAAGGAGTCTTAAAAGTGGCGATTGTAAGGAGTCTTAAAAGTGGCAATTTTAAGGGTCTTAAAAGTGGCTATTGTAAGGAGTCTTAAAAGTGGCGATTTTAAGGGTCTTAAAAGTGGCGATTTTAAGGTGTCTAAAGTGGCAATTTTAAGGAGTCATATTGTGAAAGAAAATTTGATTTACGTGGTAACTTAAACAGACGTTCTTAAATGTATTTTTAAAAGTCTTAAAAGTGGCGATTTTAACGAGTCATAAAAGTGGCGATTGTAAGGAGTCTCAAAAGTGGCGATTGTAAGGAGTCTTAAAAGTGGCGATTGTAAGGAGTCTTAAAAGTGGCGATTGTAAGGAGTCTTAAAAAGTGGCGATTGTAAGGAGTCTTCAAAGTGGCGATGTTAAGAAGTCTTAAAAGTGGCAGTTTTAAGAGTCTGAAAAGTGGCAACTTTAAGGACTCTTAAAAGTGGCAATTTTAACGAGTCTTAAAAGTGGCAACTTTAAGGAGTCTTCAAAGTGGCAATTGTAAGGAGACTTAAAAGTGGCGATTTTAAGGAGCCTTAAAAGTGGCACTTTTAAGGCGTCTTAAAAGTGGCGATTTTAAGGACTCTTAAAAGTGGCAATTTTAAGGGGTCTTAGAAATGGCGATTTTAAGGAGTCTTAAAAGTGGCACTTTGAAGGCGTCTTAAAAGTGGCGATTTAAGACGTCTTAGAAGTGGCGATTTTAAGGAGTCTTAAAAGTGGCGATTTCAACGGGTCTTAAACGTGGCGATTTTAAGGAGTCTTAAAAGTGGCGATTTTATGGAGTCTTAAAAGTGGCAATTTTAAGAGTCTAAAAAGTGGCAACTTTAAGGACTCCTAAAAGTGGCAATTTAAGGAGTCTTAAAAGTGGCGATTGTAAGGAGTCTTAAAAGTGGCGATTTAAGGAGTCTTAAAAGTGGCAATTTTAAGGAGTCTTAAAAGTGGTAATTTTAAGAGTCTAAAAAGTGGCAACTTTAAGGACTCTTAAAAGTGGCGATTTTAAGGAATCTTAAAAGTGGCGATTGTAAGGAGTCTTAAAAGTGGCGATTGTAAGGAGTCTTAAGGTGGCAATTGTAAGGAGTCTTAAAAGTGGTAATTTTAAGGAGTCTTAAAAGTGGCAATTTTAAGAGTCTAAAAAGTGGCAACTTTAACGACTCTTAAAAGTGGCGATTTTAAGGAGTCTTAAAAGTGGCGATTGTAAGGACTCTTAAAAGTGGCGATTTTAAGGAATCTTAAAAGTGGCGATTGTAAGGAGTCTTAAAAGTGGCGATTTTAAGCAGTCTTAAAATGGCGTAAGTAGTCTTAAAAGTGGTAATTTTAAGGAGTCTTAAAAGTGGCAATTTTAAGAGTCTAAAAAGTGGCAACTTTAACGACTCTTAAAGTGGCGATTTTAAGAGTCTTAAAAGTGGCGATTGTAAGGAGTCTTAAAAGTGGCGATTGTAAGGAGTCTTAAAGTGGCGATTTTAAGCAGTCTTAAAGTGGCAATCTTAATTAATTTAAGGACTCTTAAAGAAGGAGTCTTAAAAAGTTTACTAAATTTACATTAATTACTATCCTACGTAAATTTCCCAATTACTTTACCCTGAGTTACATAGGGTACTTTTGGTTATTTTATTTTAGTATTTTTTCAAAGGGGGCTTAGCCCGGATGCTGATAATGATCCGCTGGATCATTATCAGCATCTGGGCTAAGTCCCCTTTGAAAAAATACTAAAATAAAATAACCCAAAGTACCTTATGAAACTCAGGGTAAAGTAATTGGGAAATTTACGTAAAATAGTAATTAACGTAAATTTAATAAACTTTTAAGACTCCTTCTTTAAGAGTCCTTAACTTAATTAAAATTGCCACTTTTAACACACGCCTTTAAATCGCCACTTTTAAGACCCCTTAAAATCGCCAATTTTAAGACTGCTTACAATCGCCACTTTAAGACTCCTTACAATCGCCACTTTAAGACTCCTTACAATCGCCACTTTAAGACTCCTTACAATCACCACTTTTAAAACTCCTTAAAATCGCCACTTTTAAGACTCCTTAAAGTTGCCACTTTTAAGACTCCTTACAATCGCCACTTTAAGACTCCTTACAATCGCCACTTTTAAGACTCCTTACAATCGCCACTTTTAAGACTCCTTACAATCGCCACTTTTAAGACTCCTTACAATCGCCACTTTAAGACTCCTTACAATCGCCACTTTAAGACTCCTTACAATCGCCACTTTTAAGACTCCTTACAATCGCCACTTTTAAGACTCCTTACAATCGCCACTTTTAAGACTCCTTACAATCGCCACTTTTAAGACTCCTTAAATTGCCACTTTAGACACCTTAAAATCGCCACTTTTAAGACTCCTTACAATAGCCACTTTTAAGACCCCTTAAAATTGCCACTTTTAAGACTCCTTACAATCGCCACTTTTAAGACTCCTTACAATCGCCACTTTTAAGACTCTTTAAAATCGCCACTTTAAGACTCCTTAAAAAATGCCACTTTTAAGACACCTTAAATTGCCACTTTTAAGACTCCTTACAATCGCCACTTTTAAGACTCCTTAAAATCGCCACTTTTAAGACTCCTTACAATCGCCACTTTTAAGACTCCTTAAAATTGCCACTTTAGACACCTTAAAATCGCCACTTTTAAGACCCTTAAAATCGCCACTTTTAAGACTCCTTAAAGGTGCCAATTTTAAGACACCTTAAAATCGCCACTTTTAAGATTCCTTACAATCGCCACTTTTAAGACTCCTTAAAATCGCCACTTTCAAGACTCCTTGAAATCGCAACTTTTTAGAGTCTTAAATTCGCCACTTTTTAGACCCCTTAAAATCGCCAATTCTAAGACCTCTTAAAATCGTCACTTTAAAACCACCACTTTTAGGATCCCTTAAAATTGCCAGTTTTAAGACCCTGAAATCGCCACTTTTAAGACTCTTTAAAATCGCCCCTTCAAGACTTATTAAATTGACAGTTTTAAGCCATATTAACATCGCCACTTTTAAGACCCCTGAATAATTGCCTCTTTAAACTGCTCCTTTTTAAGTTCCGTAAGTCAACACTTCTAAGACTATAAAAAGACTTTAAAATGAAGACTTTAAATTTCCACTTTTAACAATTAATGGACATTCGTTTCTTTTATTTTTTGTTACCACGTAACATTGAAGGACGTCGAAAACATTGGAACAGACAGCATGCGATCATAACACAACTTGAATAGGGGGGATTGGAATAGAAAATTGACGGACAACACAGTGTAAATATCAACAGTTTCATTCCAACAAAAAGCAATCATGAATCACGCGTCTTGAATATGGGAGAAGGGACAAGAGAATTGATGGAGAAGGTAGTACAAATATCAACAGTTTAATTCGGAATGATCATTTACATGTATCATATGCAAAGATCCCTCCCCACACCCTTCTTAGTGTGGTGTACATGTGCTTCTTAGGATGTCTTGACGGTCACCTGCAAACAATCAATAGAAAGAGTCACAGAGAAATTAGGAGATGCTTGCACAAGTGCAATTCATACTTAAATGTCTACAGGTATAGTTATAAAATCTGAAATTGGTGAGAGTACCAAATTAACGTAAAAACATCTTGGACTTTTGGAAGTAATCCTGTAAATATGCCAGACCTCTATTTTCATTGGTCCCTATGACTTGTAGCTTCTTTTGCTACCAGAGGTAGCGGCATTTTTTTGTGTTGTATCATCTATTGTTTCGTTCTGCAATAACAGGCCGCGTCTGGAGAGCTACAGGCTTTCTCACTTTTTGAGCCTTGTTCATGAGAATGCTGCAGAAAACAAATCTTTCTTAAGGCTGTCAAGCACACTGGGTGTTATCCATGTTATCACGGAAGTGATATTGACAGGTTCTTGCAGTAGAAAAATACAACAGTGCTGTTACAGGCACTTATCTTTTATTGTGAAGTGCTTTAGAACTTTTGTATAAAGCTCTATATAAATTTTATTATTATTATTTATTGTTACAGTGGAACCCCGCTCTACGGACACCCCGTTAATACGGACACCCCGTTAATACGGACACTTGGGCAGGTCCCGTTGGTGTCAGTATTAACGGGGTTCCACTGTATTAAAGGGAAGATTGTTACAAGAACAGGATCTTCTTAAAGAATTCAAGATTATTATTTTGCACTATTGTAACTTGTTTAAGCTGTCTGTTTTTCAAAATAAAAGACTAAATAAAAATTACTTACTGTTCCACTATCATCACCATCGTTGCCTTCATCTGGTTCTCTCCGTTGGCATTTAGAGGACTCAGTCTTAAATAGTAAATCACGATATCATCAATTTTTTCTCACAAACTGATCGACTAAGGGAAGACAAGAAAATACTAAAATTTTGACAAAATTAATGCCAGTGAAATTTATTTCTGATTTTACTTTTAATATTTTATTTATAATTTTTAATAGCATGGGCCTTAAATTACTCCAAACGTAATTTGTCACAAGTTTCGAAGTTTAATCTCCCACATAGGCCCAAAGAAGTCCAAGCCAAAATGTACAAAGTTAACACTTTAAGAGGTGGCAGACACACGTTTGAGGCCAATGTCATAGCTTGGTGTACAAAGATCTTTTTAATTTTGCATGTGAAATTATAAATAAATATTAATGGTAATACGACTGAATGGAGTCCAGTTCGGTCTGCAATCATACGAGTGATAAACCAAATTTGGAGACCACATAGCAGGAGTCTGATTTGGTTCAATAATGGGCAATACTTCAGTAATATTTCTACCTGTTCACTCAAAGCCAGAATCCTCTTTTGTCGAACCTGAAGATAATGTTAATTGTGAAATGTTACTTGCCAGCTGAAGCACACAATGATTGTATAGTGGGATAAAACGAAAATAATGTAAAGCAAAACATCTATGCTTTTTGTGTGGAGAGATATTAAAGAGCTTAAGCAAAGACGACGGCAACGGCAACGAGAACGCCACAAAACAATAGGTTTAATGAGCAAAACCAATCGCTCTGCACGTGCGTTTTACATTTTGGTACATTTCTTTGCCGTCCTCAACAAAACAGCAGCGTGAAATGACCAGATTCTAGGTTCTGTGGAGAACGTGAGCGTATGACGGTGAACTCTTCTTTCTTTCTCCCAACGTCAATGCCGTTTTTACTAATTTACCTGTAGCTCCAGGGTAGGTCGCCAGCATATTACAAGTTAAACAAGTTGGAAAAATCGCTAAAGGGTTACAATAACGAGAAGTTACATTTTGAAAAGACGTTTTTTTTTTATTTCGTTGCCGTTGCCGTCGTCGGTGCTTAAGCTCTCTATTACTAGACGATAACACTTGGGCTGCGTTAATTCTAATTCTTAGTACCTCATCGGTGTCCACAATAGTGTCATCACACTCGGTTTCATCCTCAGTCTACAAGAGAAATTTTATTCATAATCATATCTCTGACAATAATTGCAATAATGGACATCATTTGGTTTTAAGAAAACTACAGCATTGAATGCGATTAAAACAAAATAATGTTTATTACAGTGTATGTAACTTAGATGGCTAACTGATTTTCCTCTTGGGTTCTCCTGTTTTACGAAACAATGGTGTCTCAGAGATTGTCAGTAAAACACATCTTATCGTGCACTTCAAAACAAACAAATTTAAGTTTTCATCAAAGACTTGCCATTTCAACAGCATGATCGTTAATTACAGTCGAACCTCCCGTAAGGGACACCCTCGGGACCAAGGGTGATTGTCCGCTTACCGGAGGTGTCCGCCTACGGGAGTTTAAAACACCAGAACAAGTCTTTTTAAGTTTTCATGATCACTTGGAATTGTATTATCCATCACAGAGCGGTAGAGTGTGGCTTTTTTATTACACATACAAATTTAACACCGGATTAAATACTACGGTTCAGTATTAAAAGATTTCCCTCTAAAATACAGTGTATGTCAATATAAGCAGTAACATACTCGATCCTCCATGTTTTGGAGGTGAACAGAATTGAACAGATGAAGTACATGTGAATGAAATATATGGCAGATAAATGCGGAAAGCGGATAAATGGAGGAGAAGGATATAGTTTGGAATTGCTCTTGCAAGTTTAAATTTCAAGGAGACAAATTTTTGTGCGACTCTTCGAAGAAAAGTTATAAAAGGAAAACTTTGAAATACTTTAATGAACAAAAAAATATATATCGGATCCGGAATAGAAATGACTACGTTACCTTCATATACAATGTACGTCTGTCCTTTTGTCTAGACCAGTGCGTTATTTAACCACTACAACCAAACTTATTTCGTTAGCAATTTTCTTGATGTTGTTTACTGTCCGCTTACGGGGGGTTATTTTACACTCTGTGGACCCCGAATAGGTATCCGCGTCCGCTTATTAGAGGTGTCCGCTTACGGGAGGTTAAGAATGTAGTGTTGAAGAGGAGAAATAGCTGGGACCGTGATTTGATGTCCTCTTACGGGAAGTGTCCGTTAGTGGAGGTTCGATTGTACGTGTACATGTAGTTCGGCTATGACAATGATGCACTAACGGATTGCAAGAACCAAGGCTAGCACTCACCTGGGAATTTGTCTCACAAACCTCGTTGAGCTTTTCGTCTGTCATTTAGCTCCTAAAAGTCACATTAAAAGCAAGGTTGGCAATAAGGACAAATTTGCTATTTGTTTTAATTTCTGATAACATTAGTGCAAAGGATGCTTCAAACATCTGGTTTCATAATGGACCAAACACCACAATATTGCCTTCCTTCACTAAAAAAGAGACATGTTACTTAATGATTGCGAAAAACACCTCATCCTCATCATGGGGTGGCGAGAGGGGAGGGATTAGAAATTCCTTTATACTTACAGTGCATCTGAAAACTCTTGAACCATTGAATTGCTTATAAGCTATTAAAAAGATGTAGTTGAAAAAGCTAATCCTGTTGCTAATGCAATAGTTGTCCTGCATTCATTTGGTGTAACTATTATTCTTCCCTATAAAAAGAAACACTTCAATAAACTTACAGACAGACGCAAAGCCTCTTCTTGCTTCCTTTTCAAAACACGGTCCTCTTGTATGAGTGCCCTGGTAAAAGTTACATGTACATGTCCCTTGAAATAAATAAATTTGCCAGACAACATGCATGCTGTGAGATGCTAATCAGAACATTTACTGGTCTGTTTTAATTTTGATTAATTGAAATTGTAATCATTCATACCTGTGAGCTGTCAAAGCTGCAGCTGCTTGGCAGGCTTCTTCCACTGCTTTTAACAGCTTCTCTAGGAAGTTCCTTTCTTGACCTATCAGATGAAAGTATTATAATTCAATAAGAAATGCTTATGATAATCATATTGCCAGGCACCCAATGAATTCATGTGCTGTACATGTAAATGGATTAGTCAACCTTGAAACGTTAAAGGTTTTGCCATTTGTCATGCCACCCCATCAATATTAATCTTATGGTACTTGACTGTGAACTTGTACCAATATTTTATTTTGAAAGCATGTAAGTGGATCAACAGTGACAAGGAATGTCCATGTTGATGGTCAAATCACCTTTACTGTAATAGCATTAACATCTTTCCTGGTTAGTTTAAATCACAAGTATTTGGAAAGCTTAATGAACACACCTGAAACAATGTTGCCTACGACCATCCTGCTGGAGGTCATGGTAGGATGCATGATGCGGAGTTCCACATCATACGCCTCTCCATCCCTTTTACCTTGTTTTCCTAAAGCTAAAAAAGAGAGGAATTTCTCCATTTAAAGAGTACATGTAACTTATACTGTCTCTTTAAAGAGCTGCAAGTATATGAAACAAAAAATTCTTCACATCTGTTAAAGAAAAGACTTTTTAATGTGAACAAAGAACAAAGGAAGAAATTCAGAGGGAAGACTGGAAGGATTAAGTATTGACTGTACTGTATCGACTGCATTTGTGTATACTTTGCTGTATTGACCTTGCTATCGTCCGGCCAATATGACAAGGCCTCAGTTTGAGTTTTTCCCGAAAAGACCTCACTGTTCAATAATAAGTAGTTATTAAATCAGAGAGAAGTTTGGAATGACTAAGTAAAGATGCAATATTTAACCTTATTGATAGACAGTATTTTGTTTCAATGGTATTTCATTATTTTAGTACTTCAACCGTTTATAAATTAAATAAATATTTATTTTTTATATCCAAATGTTGATTACTTACTTGTACAGTGTACACCATAATTTTCCTACCAAAAAGACTGCCTGTGATTAATTAATATACAGTGAACGTACCCTTGTCTTCAAATGAGCTGCCTACTAAAGCCGCATGAATATTAAGATCACCCAATGCCTTCAGGCATTCAGCAGACTGCATGATGGACCTATAGTTGATTTTAAATAAGATGAAGATATAAAATAATATATATTTAGTCATCTCATTTTCAGTCACATTTGTTCAAAAAAAGTGACTGAGACAGGATCAGAATTGATTACACAGAAAAATCAAACTGTTGAGTATGGTTTTTAAACATGGGTAATAATATAATTATTAACACAGTATTGTATTAATTTATGTAATATACACTGTAAAAATTATAAGGCTGATTTGCAATTCACTTTTAACAAAATGATCGGTTTGGGGACTGCTGAGCTGGATTGCAGATGTCTAAAAGCTTAAAAGTCAATCCACAGCAAAAGCCCTTACTGTATGTCTTGATTGAGAATTTTTTGACCAACTGACTTTTTCTTTGCAATTCTTATGAGGTAAATATATTGTTAGCATTAAGTTAAGACACTGTCACCAGTTTTCCACTAACCTCAACATGGCAACTGTTTTATCTGTAGGGCTGAATAATGATTAGTACAGGCCTGCAGTCTTCATGACTCTGCAACCTCATCTTGAAATTGAATTACACAATTTTATCAGACTGTATTGTTTTAAGTTATGTCAAACTCCAGAAGAAACAATAAGTCTCACTGCCAGTCAGTCGTGGGCTAGACATTGTGCAGATTATACTTATGTATATGGGTCCCTACTCAAAGAGGCCATGTCAACTGCCATGTATGCACCTGAACGACTTGTACAGGTAGCTTAGTGCTTGTATGCCACCTAATTGGTGTACGCCACAGTATATAGTATGTGCATGATAATGACACCACTTAGACTCCTTTTCAATAATTACTGCAGCTCTTGCAACTACAGCAACATTTGTGACTGTGCATGAAACCTACTCACTAAAATTTGCAAGTCTGCATTCTTGGCTACCTGACTTAACACCGAATGCTTAGAAGAACATTACTTGATAGACATTCTTTCAATGCACAGGTGAATAATAATGCATTACTGTACACTGTATTGACAGATCCTGAAGATTTCAATTAATTTTTTTTTACATGTATCACTGTATGAACATGGCATTGTACAGCAAACACTTACTTCAGGTGCACCTAAACAAAGGAATGGTAGTCGCTGAGGGACATTATTGCATGACAACAGGCGCTGTAACACCCTTATGTCATGAGCTGGACCACTTTCACGATCTGGAAGAAATGCAAATCCACATCACACTGAGAACTATTATTTAATTAGTGTTGCAAAATATATATACTAACTAGGACAAAAAATTGACAATATTATGGTTTGGATGAAAATGCCATGTGATGGTATTATGTTGTAAGACAGTAGGAAACTAATTAGCAGAATTCTGGGGACAATTATATATACATACAATTTATTCTTTCACAAGGTGCGACAGTTTGACTTATAAATTATAAGAGTTTGCATATTTTCGACAGTTCAGTTGTTATTCCAACAATTACAAAGATTACCCTACAGAGAAATAAAAAGTAAATTAACATGTTCTGTGAAACATTTGGTGACCCCACCAGACCTAGCTTTCGAAAATAAAATGCCAAGACTCAATTGCGTGGTCGACAATACATGCACATACATCTACCTGTCTCTGCTGCTAGAAGATGGTCATGCACTTCTTCTACTGTCCCCACTGAAAGGATAAATATTTCTATCATTGAAAAGTCAAGAATGACGAATACTGGCGAGTTACTATGCAAGTCACCTTTTAAACCAAACACTTGTTGTTAAGGTACAATTAATGTAGTAATCTGGTCTCAATAAAATTCATGCATGTAACAACTCTCAAAAACTGTCTTGCACCAGGTATTAAGCTTTTCTGATAACATCCCATTGTTAGGGCTAGGTTGTGATGTACACACAACACATCTTTATTGGTTTCACAGCCCTAGTGTCTCAATAAGGTATAAAATAGTTGCCTTTGGCTAAAAGACTTAGTAAGTACCTTGTTTTAGCTTACCTTCAGAAGCATCCATACAAACTCCTGCTTCTGCCCTTGCACCTGAAGATACCACAGAACCTGTGGTAAAAAAACATGTTACCAGTAAAGAATTTAAATACATACAAACAAATCTTGATTCCAGAATCCTAAAAAACATAAATGTGTTTACAAATTATATCAATCTTTGAGATAATACAGATCTGAATGCCTGTGAGAGTGTATTAAAATTTTGAATTTTTACCGTCAGATCGTCGCTTATGCGGCTTTTGGCACATAGCCCTGGAATTACTCTGTTACAAACTTGTACATTAAAGCCGGGCTAACTTTTCAGCTTACTAGCCCAGTGGTCTTTGTGACAGGTTTGATGGCACTACCCAAAACAAATTTTTCAGTAGCCAGACTTGTTTCTTAGTTATTTTATTTTCATCCTTTCAAGCAGTTTCATTAGCCTTTTTCCAACCACAACAATATTATTATTATGGTGAAGAAACTTCACTGTTAAAAAGCACATGAATCGAAATTTCAAAGCCAGTTTCATTTTTCCAAAATGAAAATTGGTGTCTTCAGAAACATTTTGAGGGGAAAATAATTTACTTAAAGTAGCAGGAACGTATTTAAAAATGTGTCGAAAATTGGGCCTTTCTCACTAAAATTCTGGACAATTAGACTACGGTCGGATGAACAGTCATGATCTCATTCATGTGTACTCAGTCAAGAGCATCACTCTGTTTTTGTGAGTGCCATGGAGTAAAAATGTCAAAGAACTACCAACATTCACTACCAGGGCTGCCAGCAGTGCAAAACTTTCCAGGTTCAAGCTTTTGAAACCCGGTTTCACCAAAATTGCTGTGTTTCATAACACACGTTTTCGTATGGAGAGTCACATTTTCGTAAAGTTCTTGCTTGAATTAAGCCATGTGAACATAGCTAATAGAGGGAAATGTTTATGAAGCCCTGCAAACATCAAAGGAACAAAACAAAGAGGCCAAGATTTATGTTGAAAGGTCCATGACCCTGCACATCTTTTGTTTTGCACTCATGTACTATGCATGAATTACATAATCGCAATGTTTCTATTGGTTAGTTGCATGAACACGCGTAACCACCTAAGTATTGTTATTTGTGCAGGGTCAACCCACAAAATAGCAAACAAAAACATAAAACAAAGAACTTTGCTAGGTTTCATAACCATTTCCCTCTATTAACTATGATGTGAATGAGTGATATCAGCAGATGTTCGAAAAGCTGCAAGCTTTGTCTCAATTTCCTTAAATGATACTGGGCAAAATGGCTAGTGAAGCACAAAAACCTATTCGCAAATTGAAAACAGAATTCTTACTATCTAGTATGTGGCTAGTTGGCTACTGTTAGTCTTGAGCCCTGTTGAAGAGTATCTGTACATGTACCTTACCATATAAAGTATTAATAAATTCTTCCACTGGAGCCTTTGTTTTAGAAGACACTGAAATATGCAAAAGAAAGGATTTTCAGCATTAAATTTAAAACTTGACCGTACTGCTGTTAATACCATTTTTAAATGATCTTACTGCGATAAGTGTCCATCTCTCTCTGTAAAAAAACAATTATTTTTATAATGCTTTCTTGTTTATTAATTTACATGTAGCTCCAAACCACAAACAATGTTCAACAATATTACCAAACATTACATGTAAATGTTAATTTGTATGTCTGTGTTGTGGTTCAAATTTTATTTTGGTTTAAAAAATTTCACACCAGTTTATTTTTTTTTCAAACTACAGGTGTAGTTTTTTTTTTTTCAAACCAGGTTTGTTCTTTTGGCCTTTTATTTTTAGGGTGTGATTAAAAAGATGGGGCATGGAGATTTTGGTTTGGGGGCGGGGGGTTCAACAGAAAATAATTTTTAAACATTCAATTTTCAGATCACCTTCAACCACACACTCCTCCAAACTGACACACTTACCAAAGGAAACTTACCAAAGAAAAATGTGGACCACAACATCTGCAACACACAAGGAAATTACAACAGTCCAGTTTACAAATGGAGATTATTACCATGCTTGGACTTTTGCTGAGTTGGTTTTGGCACTGGTGTTGACTGAAACACTGGCCTTAGTAGGACACCTTTATCATCACTGCTACCAGTAATATCTGAGAAGGAATAGACTCAAAGTTTCAAAACACATGCAGTTTACATATATATACCATATATCAATGTTGATTTATTTTTTAGTTGATAATAACTGGCCTTACACTGTAATGTACTGAGGTCAACTACATGTATCTTCTGTTTTATTACAATTTTTCCCTGGATGGCTGGTAATCACTGATACATTACTGTTAACCAAAGGTACATTGTAGATATTATAGTGATTAATGTAAACTGCAAATAAAATGCCAAGTATGAGTCCTCTATTACTTCCATCAAACTCGCCTCTAGAATGAACTTATCAAAAACTTATCAAAAATTCATTGTGTGGACTTTTCCTGCTGAAGTCAATAACAAAACACAGCTTATAATAATCACAGCATGGTAATGTGCCACTTTACGAGTTGATATTTTACCTGAATGTCTGTTAGGTCAAGCCTCTGCACTGTCTAACTGCACATCAATGACATCACTGTCCCCACTGCTTTCTGAGCTGCTTTCCTCATCACTTTCACCACTGCCCTCCTTTTCACTCTCCACCCTAACCTGACTGCCTTCGCTTTCATCACTGTCAGACAGTGTCTCAACCCCTGAAACATACAATACATTGCATTTACAAAGTTTTCTGTTTGGGGTTACTTATACCTGTTTAGTCCAGCTGCACAGTTAGAATAATCTTTCTTTTGTGGGTAGTGGTGAATATTTGCCACCAATAAATTATATTTTAATATCCACCACTGGCAACTGACAGTCACAATTTTGAAGTGATTTACACTTTTCAACAATTACGACTTTCAGTTGAGTTGCTTGGAGGTGAATAGCCTTGCTATCTGGAGTTTAAGTAACCAATCAGAGGACGTAAAATACGCTATCCATGCACTGTTTTAGTATATACTAATAATGAATATCTTCATCTCATGCACCCCTCAAAAGTTAATTGCACTGCATACTTTTTTCTCATGGAAATGAAATTAAATAGTTTGATCAACAAGTCGACTGAGAAATGCCATTTCAAAATAATGGTACAAATGAATGCAGATAATGCATACATGTATTTACCAATAAAATGGACATATTAACGGGGATGGAATGGCTATATGAGGTAAACATGTTCTGGAAATTCAGCACAACTACGTAGTTAGTTCCTAAAGTGTTTGACACTACAGGGAGTCAAAGCTTATACCTCTTACAGGAGATGATGCAGACCTTCCACTGGTTGTATGCTGCTGGGAAACATCTGTAAAGAGTGTGCAGAAAGCATTCACATTCAATATAAAATAATGGGAAAGTAGGTACAGTGTATAGATACAAATAAGCTTATAGACAGACATACAAATATCCAAAGAGTAAGATCTAGCACAAACCCATTGAAAATGATTATACTTCAATTACTAAAATGCCTCATTAAATCAATAGGGAATTTAAAGCAAACATCAAACTTTAATATAATTTCAAACAAATAATTTTTCTGGGAAAAATAAGCTTAAAAATTAGTTGAAAAGAACATCGAACTTTATAATTTCAAACAAATAATTTTTCTGGGATAAACTAAGCCTTAAATAAAAAAGTAGCTGAAAAGGTGAAACCGTGACTGATTTTCACAAGGTGTATGAAATCCTGATGAAACACTTTCATCCTCGCCATTACGCTCAAATTGATCTTTCCGACGATGATCTGCCTCATCCACCGCACATCAAGATGACTCATAAAACAATAAAACAATAAAACATATTGTGAAGTTCCCCGGTGTTCTCCTTTCCGTTATCCTTTCAGAGCTGACACACAAACCCTAACAACATTGGAAAATGGCGACCTTTCGATGTGGCCGAGTGGTACGGG